>CAJUYH010000322.1:0-72206 GCA_910591685.1 Galerucella tenella | reverse complement strand
TTTTTTTTTTTTTTTTTTTTCGTTTTTTAAATGTATTCAGTCAATTGTCACTTTGTTACGATTTTAGTGCGTGTTAATTCTCCAATATATAAAATTCATGTATTCACATTTTCAATTATAATAAAATGAAAAAAAAAATTTGCAAGTACACACCAACAATACATTCGATAAATTCCTCGTTAAATATAAACTTCCTTTGTCTCATCACATTTTGATATTCACAATGTCTGCTGTGTCATTACTATTTTTAGCCACCAATTTCTGTTAAACAAGGACAAAAACTTTTGCTCTTTTCCCTTGTCATGTCATTGCTGACGCATCACTTATTGTTCTATATTATTATTATTATTATTATATATGCATATTTAATACATATATATATATATATATATACAAGTATCTTATTGTCATATTAATGAGAATTCAAAGTTTCTTTTTCTGCAATAATTTTTTTTAACACTTGCCAATGATTTAAAACAGATTTTTTTTTTCACATTTAATGTTGGCCTACGCACATTCTCTGACCATTCACTTCCTCTATTTTTTCATTTTCTCTTTGTGCTCTCTACATTTATGTATATATCTATAATGCACCCTTAGTGTCGCCGCCGACCCCCCTCAACAGTGAACAATTACTATTTTTAGCCTTGGCAAACTTTGACACAGTCAGTGTAAAAGAATGGGACTTGAGACTGTTATTATCATGACATGGATGGAAATAACTGTCGCCCACAAAGACTTGTTAAGTATCGCACTTTGTGAAGTGGTGGGAACAAAAAAAAAATCGATGAATGTACACATATACATTAGACTTTATTCTTTTATCTTGTGCCGTCTGCCCTGTCATCACACTCAATTTCATTGCATTCAAAATTTATTTGTTTATTTAATTATTTTTACAGTTTTTATTTTTTATTTTTCTATTGCGCTCTTGTGAACTCTCTCTCTCTCTCTCTCTCTCTCTCTCTCTCTGTGATGTTATAGCTCTTAACTTTATGAACTTCAAGGAGTCTTTTTTTTTTATTATTTTTATTTCTGTTCACTTTTCGTTTTGCTTCTTCTTCGTGCTCTTCATTTTTTTTTCCTTTTTGAAGATGATGGTAAACAAAGTCGTTTGGAAAATTACATTGGGCGTCACGTTAAATGATCTATATTTATCATTGGTTTACGCGTCTCTATTTAAATACTTCAAACATCATATATAATCTTTCATAATTGCTGCTGTATATGAATATATAATTTAATTATATACCTATACATATATATATATATATATAAATATGATCGTAGAATTCTTTTACTTTCATTTTTATATTGCAGAATATTATTTAATAAATTCGCTTTCCTTCTTTTTCGCAAGTATTTAATTAAATTTTATTGCACCGAAAATCACGATGCATTTGCATAATTGTGTATCGGTATATATACTAAAACATACCATATTTATTTACATATATATACATATTATATACAAACATGTTGGGTGAATATCGGTCGAATATGTATGGCCGACATTGGGTTTGCTGATGGGTACCCCATGCTGTGCAAAACTTTCCTTCCTAACTTTCTATTCTCGCTTGGCCGCGGCGCAAATATACTTATATATACAAATATATATATACATACACTACTAGAATTTTATCGTCCATTAGACTCCGTCAGTGCACGAGTGAATTTCCTGGTCCTGCAGTATCTCACGCGTTCACCATCGTCACGTTCTCATAATTGACATATTTACATTGTCGGCATTCTCATTGACTATCTTAATATTTACTTTAACCATTAGAAAAATAATAAAAATGAAAAAAAAAAATTTAACAAGAAACATTAAATATGAACGGTCAATTAATTTCATTATCCGTCAACAATGAATAAAGAAATTGAATAATATTCGATTTAATATCGTATGAATCGTTATCTATGTTGAATTGAATGCGCATGCATGCGGGACATGACTTTGGACTCGCAATCAATTTGTATTATTTTTCCTGGATAAAATCACGTCCATGTGCGAGGGTGTAGACACAGATATTTATTTTTGTGTTTTTATTATGAGCGAACAGGAACAAAGTGAATGAAGAAGAGAAAAAAGAAAAAAAAAAGACAAAGGCAAAAGAATAAATAGGAATCGAATAGGAATAAATTGAATGAAAACAAAAATTAAATTGAATTATCAATTCACTTTCTAAATGTAGTGCATTTATAAACATGTTTGTATATATAAAGTGTTCACACGAAAAATCATGAGTTTTGCTTTCTGTAAATCGTGCAAGAAGAAAATGTAATTCAACAGTGACCCTCGTTCCGCTCGTTGAATCTCACACGATACTATCATCGATTTATATATCACATTGAAATGAAATATATTGCGAAACAAACACACCAATATATATATATATACATAAGTATATAAATGTACATGTGTATTTTATATCGAATCGTGTTGGTTTATATATAAGAATTATCATTAAACAAGTGACTTTCGATCGAACTGCACGAGAATTATTTTGATATTATCATTATTTTTCTTTGTTTTTCTAACATTGGGTGAAAGTGAAAGCTGACAATACAGTAAACACATTTGAACAATAGTAACCTTAAATAATCTCCATAAATTTCATTATTTACAATAGCAAAATAGAATAAGAAGCGGAGAAAAAAAATAAAAAAAATATATGAAAAATAATTCAACAGTCAACGAAATAAAATTCCGTCAATCAGTTCACACCACATCGCTAATTTTAAGTTGAGAATATTGATCTCGCGGCTGCCAGCGGATACTACATTAGACAAGTGATATATATATATATATATATATATATATATATATATATATATATGAATTGAGTGGTAGGTTCCGTTGGCCTACATCGAGCGATTGGCCGGGTGATTTGCGCGCGCGCATTTCAAGTAATACCACGGGGCTTGCGTCTATATAACTATTTTTCATTTCTTTTTATTTTTTTCATAACTTCGCGGCACATGTCAATTGTGTGGCCCGGGGGCGCTTCGATTGCTATTAATTTAACGCGAGATTCTCATGTACGATAAGGTGAGCCTGACCTCGGGTTACCTGACATCAGTTATACCTTCTCATAAATATCGCAGTATTATATGCACATACCGGAAACGTTTTGTAGAATAAAAACCATCACTCCATCATATCGTATATATATATATATATATATATATATTTACATATAAATATTTACCGGAAGAGTGATGATTGCAAGTTGCATATTGATGTTGATGCACGTGTATCACCAAGACATGGCAACACCTCCTTCACTATATATTCCTCCAAAAATTGTAGTGATCTGCCCGACGCTGTGTAATCACAATAAACCACTGGAAAATAGAAAAAAGAGTAAAAAAAACAGAAAAACATAGATAAAGATAAACATTAATTTAATTAAAAAAAAAAAAATTATTAAGATTTATGGATTGATAAGTTAATTAAATTAATTGGGAGGAAACGTTATTCATGTTATCACAAAATCAAATGAATGAATCCTTTCAATAAGTGATAAATAATTATCTATATATAAATAAATGAACAAATAAATAATTATTTTATTAGATATTGTTTGATTTTAATATTGATATTAATTTCGACGTTTATTATCTAAAATTGACAAGTTTGATTGATAATTTGAATTAACCGATAATTCTCTATGCAAATAAAATAATTTTATTTTGCCTTATGAGCACATAAATAACAATAAAGAAAGTTTCGACTCAATGAACTTGTAAAGTCCTATGTAGTCAATGGAAAATTGATAAATAGTTTGTATATATATATGGTGTATATAACTGATATATATTATTTCTGTATAGAAGTAGATAAAGAGAAAGAATTCATACATATACATATATATATATAGATGTGTGTGTGTGTGTGTGAGTGTTTGTGAGAAATAAAAGAAGGCACCTCTATACTCTTATCCAATTAAATTCCATGTATTTCTATTGATAAAATTAATTTGCTCATAGTGACAAGAGGACATATATATATATATATATACACGTATAAATAAGAAATAATCGTGCGGTCATATTTAACTTTCGCTTGGAACATACATCGGTTAATATTAGCCGTTGCTAAATCGTGCAATCATAATTTTTATTTTATTTTTTAATCAATTTTATTTTTTCCCATGATTACTATAAATAGTTTTGAATGTCTTTCATATTATTTAAACGCATCAGTGAATAAAATCTAAATAAATCAACAGATTTCTCTATACCGTAAAGTTTTGTATTTGCATCTGTAGTAATGGCGATAATTTTAATAATAATAATTTGAATTAATTTTGTGCACTGGTTAAGTATAAGGAGCAATTTTAGTTTATGTTTATCTGATGAAAGCGACACATACACGCATACACACACGTATTTTAGAGAGTGATAGACAGTTTTGGGTCATGAATGGTGTATTAGTTGTATTATGATGTTGCAAATATTCACGGAGATGAGAGAATGAAACGTGAATAAATCATTATTTCAAATTAATGTTTTTGAGTTATCCACAAAAACGGATAAGAATTATTTTTTTTTCGCCAATTAAAGTTATATAACAAATATTCGACATTGGATTATCAATTTAGAATGATCAATTAAGAATTTCAGTCGAATTTTTATCTGAATTAAAATGGATATCTTGTGTTTATTTATGTATAAATAAAAAAAAAATATGTAGAGATTTATTGATTTTATTGAGAGGTTGAGTGAGTGAAAATAGCGATAGATAATATCGAGTGGTGATTAACACAAAAATATGTGAACTTGAGATAATTTTTTAATCTCAATTACAATTTTGAAGATAAATACACCATTGTGTGGATCTGTGTGAGCGATTTTTTCTTGTTTGGTTGGTGTTACTGATGAACCTAGTCGACTGACGTTTGTACGATGAAAATAGTCGTTGAAATTAGAGCAAGGCGGTGGCAAATAATTCGCGGAAGGAGTTGGCATGATTTTTAATTTATTTTATTTTATATACCACTAAAGATAAATTCTATGAAATCAATCTTACTTTTTCATTGCAATATATTTATCGCACGCTGTCATGTCAATTAAATTCGTTTATTTATGGTTTATAATTCTATTCAAGATGCACCAATACTTCATTCAAACTTGTTGTATTTTACAAAATTGAAAACAAACAATTATTTATATATAGAGAATGCAAAATTGTTGTTATTGTTATTATTATTATTTTTTTTTTCGATCACATTTTTCAATTTTTTGTCGTTATATAAACTATTGCATGACGTAAATATTATTCTGAATCATGCAGCATTGCATATCCTGTTGTTGAATTAAATGCACACAATATATTTTTCTTATCCATTTTTCTATCCAACATAAACACATATATATATATATATATATATACATGTATAATATTACAAACGATGATAAATCTAAATTCTTCTCAGAATTTTAACGAAGCATTTCACATAGCAGACATGTAGGATCTTGGAAAAAAATTAATTATTGATACGCATTTGCATGCTGTTATTCAATATTTTTCTGACCTTCAATGTTTCGTCAATCAATAATAAAATAATTGAAAAAAACAAAAAAAGAAGAAAAAAAAACAAAATGAAAGTGATCATGAATCTGCAATTTGTACACTGATAATAATTTTTATTCATTTTTCCTGTTTGTTTGCTCCATTCTCAATTGATTATAATGATACAAAGTGAAAATAAAAAATAAAAAAATAATGAAATCAAAAACAAAAAAAAAAAAAGAAACTGATGATGTTCATTTATAAATCAGACAACAATCAACTTGAAATGATGCATGAGGAAATTAAGTAAAAACAGACACAGTCAAAAATCAATGCACAAGTAAAAGAAGACGATTGCATAGAAGAGTCAATTGCCACAACTGTATACTGTTACTATACACACTAATGCTACTATCGCTACGCGATTTAAGTAGATATATCCGCGTTTGACCTAATTAGTCAGACACATTCATCACTATGGACATAAATCCCTGGAGTGAATTTATTAAAAGTTTAAATGGATAATAATATGAATACGAATGATATGTACGACCTTTTTCTCTTTATCACTTGATGTTTATATGCGATATTGAAAATTATCCATTAATTCTAAAGTTTATTTACGTCTACATTCAAGACAACGAGGACAACATTCTATATTATAAATAATAAATAGCCTCATCTCTCATTCCATCTCCGGTATACAAATGTAGCAATTTCATTTAATATATACAATATACCATGGGATAATGCAATCATACACAGCTTCCGGTGCATAAGCAATCTATCTTTTTTTTTTTTTTTTAAATAAATTCCCTATTAATACCTATACTGCATTTATTCAATTGAATATTGCCACCCTCACTTCATTCTCACTTGACCCATTTATGAAATATTATCTAATACAATGCAATAAATATCCATTGAAAAAAATGAATTTAAAATTAATTGAAATAAGTTTAAATGATATATTTTAAATAGAATAAATACAATTTTACAATGAATATATTTAATTTATTCATCCACACTTGTATTTTTTATTGGCAATGTAAATGAGATCAGACATCGTGCGTGCCAATATTTATTAATGGAATGCAACCAAACACACGCATACATATATATATATGTTTAACAGACAAGTGACTGTTGTCAGCACATATGACATTGCATAAATTTTCATGTATTAATGCAACAATATATTTGAAAATTTAGAAATAGCAGTGGACCATATCATAGGTCATGCGCCTATGAAAATATTGACCGACTTACATGAAGCTCCCTTTTCCTCTCTGTCTCTCGCTCTGATGTTATTATCGCTCGTATGCAGTGTAACTATAGTAAATTGGATGTTGCGTGCGGTGGCGGTTAACGCTCCCAATATGTATGTATTAAGCCACACAAATACATGACAATTAAGTCGTCAATATATTTTTAGAATCACTAAATGAAGTTGTTTTGCTTGTAAATTTGTCCAGCCAAATCATTCTGTACATTCTTCTTATTATTATTATTTTTATTATAACCGTGTCACTGAATTTAATATGAAGAATATTTATACACACATATATTTATATATATTTCAATAAAAAATAAATTTTTTATTCATTTAAATTGGCGGATGATTGATATTGTGAATGAATGCATATAGTATTTTGTATATTAATTCAACCCACTTCCACCCTTTACCATAAATAGAATATCGACCCCATTTTAATGCACAAGTTTCGCATCTACAGGGTAATTTAATCCGATCATGCAAGAGTTCAATGTACGATATATATATATATATATGTGTGTGCACCTTGTGTAGTGGATACCTAATTACTGTACACTACCAATTGCAACATCAGCTGAAAAATGTTGCGGCAATATTTGATATTGGGAGTTTATTATCAATTAAATGGCAATATAAAAAGGTCTATGAACCCACTATCAGAAATATGTTGTTAAATACCAATATGATTGTTGTGTCTGGAGTTTGTATACAATATACTGATGTCATTATTAATAGTACACTAAAATGATGAAGTTTTTTTGATAATTTTTCAACAATTAAATATAACATGGTATATATTTAACTATATAATTTATGCTAAATGTTTTATTCGTGTATATATATATTATATATATATATATATATTTATGTGAGTTTGTGTGTTTGGAAAGGTCAATGGACTCATACCGTAGCATATAGCTTCCGTATATTTTTAAAATAGCTCCTTGTATTCTGTTTCCACGGCACAATTTTCATCGATCAAAGTATATAAATACCATCTTGATAAAGACATGGTGACAATAATCATTCCCCCCCCATTATTTCTTCTATTCTCTCTTGTTTTTTCATTTTTTTTCACTTTTTGTCACGCAATTCCCTTTGAAATTTAACTGGGTCACATATGTTTAGGGTTCAGTGAACTGTATTTAATGTATACAATGTGATTTGGGGTGTGGAAGAAGTATACAATTAAAATCATTTTATTTTATTACTGATTTCTATTTTATTATCGTTATTATTATCATTATTATTTTCATAATACAAATGTTCCATTAGAAGACAAAGAATCTCTGTTTCTTTCAATGTATGATGAATTTTTTGTCTGTGTATTTTTTGATTCTTATTTTCCCTTTTTTTCTCTCTCGTTGTTATTTTTCAAGCACTGTTGCATTTAGATACAATGGATGACATTTGACCTCGGAAAAATACTGATTGCGTCTGGCACGATTTGCCTGTTTGTGATGTGAGCTTTCTCACGACCCATTTTGAAATGACTCTATATCATGTCTGTGTCTTTAATATAAATTAACAAACAAAGTAAAATTCGTATAATCAATTGAATTACATAAGATATTCAAATACTTTGCAATGATAAATCGATAAATATCGGACTATACAAGAAAATAAAGTATAGTAATTAATGAATAATAAATATAATTATTATAATTATTATCATTATATTAATTTATTATTATATATTGATTTTTTGACGATCATTAATTATTTTATTTTTTCCGCAATAAAGTAGAATTTATTATCATTATTATTATTATTATTATTATTTATTCTAAATTTGATCAATTTGATTGAGTTTTAGGAGACATAATTTTTAATATGAATGTAAACATTGTGTTATCTATATAATATACCGATTTTATAAGAAAAATAAATAAAAACAATTCAATTTTTGATAATTGTTTCATGCCATTATACATAGAATAATTTTATTACAATTTTTAATTATTTATATTTATCTTCAATAAATTAAAATAGCAAGAGAATAAAAACAAAATATAATTATTTATCAGAAGAAAGTAATCTCTAACCTTACTAAATATATCGTGCTGACAATATATAATTTCATGATTGCATCACAAAGTATCATAAAGGACACAAAAAGAAAATGATAGGAACAAAAAAAAAAATGAAAAAAAAAAAAATAGCAATATATAATTGCACAGACGATATAAATATCGGAAAATGCTGTGAGGGATATCCTTGAAATGCAATAGATAAATGCCTATAAACGCATGAATATACTTATTATTGTCGGCTGATGTTTAATCTATTTATCCTTACTAATTTTTTCCTCCTCTCTATTTTTTATTTCCAGTATTCAATTTGAAAAGCGTCGTAACACATTCTAATATATATCAATGGAAAACAATTGTGTCAGTAGCAATAAATCAGGGTTCAATACTATTTGTTTCATTGAAGAAAACCCATTAAAACATGAGTTTTTATATTGCGGTATACAATAAACAGAATGTGAAAATAAAAGAAAAAAAAAAGTTTAAAAATCAACGATCATGTTAATAAATTAATCAAAAGAAAAAAAATATATATATATTTATATGCAACTCTTGCAGAGAAATTCCAACGTGAAAATGTATTTATGATAGCGCAAGAGTATATATGCAAGCGGATATAATTGTAATTGCCACAAGCCAATTGCAGCCAGTTAAGAATTTTGCTTGCGTCGATACGAGCATATATTCTATACACACACATACACATATGTATCTATAAAATGCATTCTCACATATAAACATTTGAAACTTGCCACAGAATTCTTCAGTGGAAATAATTGAAAGTAAAACTGAATAATAAATCACATAAAAATATTCAAGAATTTTTTTTTCTTTTTCAATAAACCTAAAATTAACAATACTTCAATATTGAAAATAGTTTTTTTATTATCGCAATGAATAAATAGAGAAAAAGATAAATGAAAGTATCAGAGCGTTCCCACAATAATTGCAACTCAGTGTTTATATCATGCATCATGTGTATATAAAAAATATTATTATCTACTTGCGCTTATACAATGTATATATGTCTATCTTCCGGTTGGAACATTTAACCAGGCTGACTAACGTGTCATATTATGTAATATGATATTCATGAATACATATATATATATATATATTGTATATACGCCACGAACTTTACTGTTGTTCAGGTGAAAACATTCCATTTACCATGCGAATACGTTTCTATATATGCATATATTTTTGCGCAAATATTTTATAAGTAAAATAAAAAATACAAGATACAAAAAAAAAAAAAAAAAAGAAAAAAAGCACAAAACATATTCGGTGTAATTATTTAATTTTCACACGTGTCATTTAATTTTTTCTCTCCTTTGATGATGTCCTTGCTCAATAACAAAATAACGTGCGAAATTGAACAATATAATAATAATAATAATAATAATCTGTCATGCCAATTTTTTTCGTGGAACGCTCGTCAAATTGACGCAAATTATTTCAACGAAATTTCGTCAAAATAAATGTTAACAAGTCTGTTTGTTATGTAGTTAATTTCACTCATTTGTAAATATTGTCACAGTAATAATAATAATAATAATAATAATTATTATTATTATTATTTGGCTGATTATTTGTTTATTTGTTATTTTTTTTTTTTTCATTTATTTCAATTTATTTTGGCAAAATATTCAGAAATGTATGATATTGTCTCGAGTGTGTGACAATTAAATAACGTACAGAAAGACAATTTTAGAAAATGACATTGAGCTAGTGATGCATATGAATAAAACAATTTGTCTGCAACGATTATATATATATATATATATATATATATATATGACCTCAAGCCAATAATCCGCGTGACCGACTGCGTGAACACGTGGTAAATGTGAGCGCGCATTCGCGCTATCGAGTTCCCGAAAAACCTTTCCGTCAGTGGAAAATTGTCGCGCATGTATATATATATATATATATATGCAAACTAATATGTATTTATAATGCGCGCGCACATGTATTTAGTGTCGTACGAACGCGGCAACGTTGCATTGATCGTTACAATTAAAACGAAAAAAAAAAAAAAAAAGGAAGAAAAAAAAAACACGAACCTTTTCCACTCATAAACATGCAGATCAAATTCTATGTATTATTCATAATAAACGCAAATATAAATTTTCATGTATTATAAACATGAAAAATAATCAAAAAAAATAATATTTCACAATTTTTTTCATTATTTTATCGCAGCATGCGTTCATATAGATATAGATACAGAATGTAGAAAGAGAGCAAAGCAAATTTTGATTGGCAAGCGTACGAAAATATATATAAACAAGATAAAAACAGAAACATATTTATTAAAAAAATTAATAAATAATAGCCTCGCAATTTTACAAACATATAGTTATATTTTTGTTTAAAAAAAATATTCCTTATCGCAAATAATATATATATATATATATATGTGTGTGTGTGTGTGTGTGTGTGTGTGTATTCGAGTTCCGTGTTTGTGCGTGCAACGAGTGACTCACGTCCGCGAATAGCTCTGGCCTAATGGCGAACAAAAAAGAAAGAGAAAGAATAAACAGCAGAGGGAATAGCATGAGAAGGTTATAAGAGGGAAGACTGTGATTGACAAAGGTGAAGCAGCAAAAAAGACAAAAAAAAATATTAATAACAAGAAGAAAAAGAAGAGGGAACAAACAAATGAGAATAGACAGGAATAAAAGAAAAGAGAAGATGAAAATGAATTCAAAACTAGCCCTGATAACAAATTATCTTCACTATAATATTTCACATATAGCATACATATTATTTTGCCCGCCTAGACGATAATTATTGCCGCAGACATATCATGCCATCATATTTGTGACGACAATATATTACAAATACAGAAAAAAAAATTCTATATTCATGTTAAATAAATACTCTTTAATTTTGTTTACAAAAGTCACATTATTATTGACAATATACAATTTCTTTTTATTTCTCGCTATTAATTTAACTTCAAGTGTATTAAATCGTTGATGTTGAAAACTGGGAAAAATAATTGGAAAATTGATTTAACAGTTGAATTGAAACAAAGGCAACGTGTGCGCAAACATTGAATGGAAAATACCAAGCGAACAGTAGTGGAATTTACTTCTGGTTCTTCGCCAACTGATTTTAACAACGACGACAAGCCGGCAAATGACCATGGTAGGATATATATCACTGTTAGAGTTTCATTCTTGTTGCCCACAATATATATATATAGTGCGCTACTCGTATATATATATATATATATATAGATGTGTGTGTATATGTGTAATCAATAAAAATGCCTGCGATAGCCAGTAATATTATACTGCTGTCTACATAAGGTTTTGTGGGCCCACAACACTTATATACATGTGTGTATTTATCTTGTTTCATTATTTTGTATATTAAAATAGTAAGGAGAGAGTTGGGCCCCTCAACTCTTCAGACTATTCGTGTGTCACACAGTCGTGAATATACGCAAGTGCGTTAGCGTGTTTGTATATATGTGTGTTAATATATATAGCGTCGCCGGCCATCTCGTGTGCACGTGGTCCCTCTCTCTCCCTCTCTCCCTCTCACAGTGGACTTTGAAGGTCACCACAAATATATAGATGCTAAAATACCCGCGAGCGTATAGTTCGCTTCACGCAACAAATGTTTTTTCTCGACTTCTCTACTCCACATTTCCGCCATCTTCATTTCGATTTCACCACATTTTTATTGCTCATCAACATATTTTCATCTAACATTTACTGATGTTTATTTGGATTGCATTTGTCACTATGAATTATTTCTATAGAAATTATATTTGTGGAAATAAAAAAAAATTCACAGGAGTGAATAACGAAATTTTTGAAGCTTCAGTAAACAGTGTGACGAACCTATTTTTTTTTTTTTTTTACGGCCATTTTAAAACCGTACACCTGTCCGCAAATCGTAAAAGTTCAAGACTTCCTCACGCCTCTGCTTTATTTATGAGCGAAAATACATATATATATATATATATATATATATATATATGTTCTTTTCAAATGGCGGTATGTGAACGAGAGCATATCAAAAGTGTTTTTATGAATTCCTATTGTATCTGAACACTATGGGTTTATAATATGATGTGATAATTTGGAATGTGGATGTCAGCGATAATAAAAATGATAACTGACTATTTCTGCCGATACAACATTTTTTAAAAATATTTCTCAACGGATTTATATATGTATTTAATACGATCAAATACATATCTATATATATAAGGTAATAAACAAACGTAACCCATCGTCTGACAATTTTTGTGTTAAACTAATCAATTAAAAATCATCGCAGACTTATTACATATCTTTTATTATTTTTTTTTTTTTTTTTCGTTTTTATTGAAGTTTAAATACATACACACTGATTATGAAACAGTTGAAGCGTCTGCTGATAGTGAGTAGCAGATGTGAAATGTACATCTGCCTTTTATCATAATACATATATACATATAAATTTCGATCTCTGGTGGGTAACATTCCTACTGAATCTGACTATCAATATTTTTCCTCTATCCTTTTTTGTTTTGCTATTTATTTAATTGGATTCGAACATATGAACATAGACTATTGGTGTGTTTGTTTGTAGATATTGTGTATAGAAAAGACATTGACCTCACTATATGCACACGATGACAACTCTGATGAGTCAAGTAACATTTGCAAATACCAAAAATAACAATGGTAAATATATATATATTTTTCGCTTAAGTTAATTGGCAAATATTCAAAATCGTCTATTTTCAATACGCGCCACGTAAAATTTTTATTTTTCCTCAAATTTAAAATTTATACACATAAATAATAAAAATGCAAGATACTTTGTGTTATAAATTATAAAGTTTCGAATTATTACTCGCATAAGGAGGAAAAATAATGAATAAAGCGAAATATAATGATAATAAATGCTATTGGTACTGAAAAGATAAGCTCGTAAAGTTTCATTTTTTATTTTATTATTATTATTTTTTTTTTCTTTTCATTCTTCTCCATTCTTTCTTTCTCTGTATCGTGGCCTATGCGTGTTAACCAGATGAAAAGAGACATTCACTACACACATGACTCGTCAAGAGTATTTGCGCGATAAGAAGCCATATGTATTGCTCAGTTCAAACATCAAAACAAGATAAAAATAATAGATCTGACACACACACACACACATATATATATATATATATATATATATACACATGTGCATTAGTACATCATTGTTCTTTTGCCTATGATGGAACAATATTTGTGCTCCGACTGTGCAAAGACGAAAATTCGAAAAGAAAATTATAAATCAAAAAGATTGTTCCAAGCCCAATCCTCCTCGATTGTGTATTTATTCTTTTATTATTTATCATCCATTTATCTATATACAGAGAGATAAATATAAATATGTTGCAGATATTGATGATAATATCTCGTAATACTGTGCAGATTTGTCGAATTTTTATATTAAAAGCATTTACAATTCTATAAAATTGATGTGACTCATTTCAGTTAAATATTTAAAATGTTACTTAATATGTTTCATGGATTAATTGATTGATTAACAAATTGATGGACGTATGAAGATGTTTTAATTATTATTTGTGGATAACAATGGTGATAATGTCATTGTGAAATTTGCAATGTTTATATGTAAAATGTGCGCATCTTTAATTGATCGATGGGGGAGAGAGACGAATACAATTATTGTTATAAAACTAAAGTGAAACAACTTTCAATTGTGGGTCAAGGAATACCACTTGAAACTAATCAGACGATGTAAAACTGGTTCAATCCGAACTTTGTCGTAATAGAAATCACACCAATATTTGCTTTTCATCGTGCAATTAAAAATGATGTATTTATATACTACTTGGGAAAAAATATAGTGAATCACAATTCAATATGTGTGATAACAAAATTTATTACGTAAGTGAATAAAAATAATTGATGGGAATTTTTTTTTTTCGGTCAACTTCCATTAGTTTTGAGTGGACACAATTTACTACAATGTCTCGAACTTGTATTATTTTATCGATTTATTATCGGGCGTTTGCCCGAAGCAATGAACGACGTGAAAAAGAAAAAAAAACAAAAACAAATGATAAAAACAAAAGAATACAAATTCAAAAGACATGAAATCATAAACCAATAAGTAAATGACCACGTAATGTACACACACACACACACACACACACACACACACAGAATTGTCGGCGCCCTGCAGTCTGCCATAAGGTGTATTCTTACGCAATGCATTGCATGCAGGCATATATATATATATATATATATATACATACAAGCAGCATCACTCATTACATTTGATCTCGAAACAACAAAAAAAAAAAAAAATAAAAATAGGAGGAAAAAAATTCCTCTTCAATGCGCAACTTTTTAATTTCGCAAATGACTTTGTACAAACGATATACTTTTTTTTATTATTAATTCCTCAATAGTCTCAATACTGATATGATTGCTGAATATCACGAAGATATACATGTAAATGTACAATGTTCTTATCAATAGTGTGTTGAAACGGGGGGAAAAAATGATTAGGTAATAAATTAGATATTGTCGCCGAGCAGTCTGTCACAGGCATGGACATACTGATAATTATTCTCCGGAATCATCAATGCTATTCGCGAATGCTTTTGAATGAAAAAATAATATTCATTGCATAACAATTCACAAAATATATATATATATATGTATCACACAATGATGATTACTTTTTTATAATATGAAGAATATAAACGTGTTAAATTATTTAAAAATATAAATCATGGAGTTAAAGGAGCTCTATCCGGTTGCAGACTTGGGAATCAAATTGCATCTTTACTCTCATATTACTAAATAACATATAATATAATAATTTGTTGATGGATAATATTTCATCAATTGATAACATTGAGAATTGAATTTAATTAAAAGAATTGTTTGAATGATTGGATGAATGAAGTGAATATAGTAATGATTAAATTATATTAATTTACTGACCTTTCCTACGTCCAAATGGTCCAAAAAACGTTCCATTCTTTCCAATAACATTGTCATCAATGTATTTAAGTAATTTTGTTGTGTCTTCGCCTTTTTTTGCAGCTATTGACTTTGACGACGATGCACGTGACGTTTGTCCAAGTTTAATCAATTGGTGCTGTTGATGCTGTTGATTTATTACCAATGTTGGTGTTGATGCGCTTGCGACAATATTGCTCGATGATGATGTTACTTGAGTTGGATATACAGCGGAAGTTTCCTCTGGCAATGAACCAATACGTCGTTGCGAATTGGCCCAAGCCTTCCCCGATATCTTCACCGAACAACTCATTCTCTCATAATACAGAGAAATAAAGCAATAACGATAAATAGAAAAAAAAAACCAGTCTTTTATTTTTTCACTGCTTTTTACAACTTGCAAATATTTTATCTGTATTTTTTTTTTTCGTTTGTCAATAATTTAGATAAAGCAAGATGGCTCCACGCCTGGTGGTAGTGTCCAATCCAGTCTGAGCTGCCACATAGAACTTGATGAAGTTCACCACCAATGTCAAATAATTGTTCTCAATAGTTATTGTAAATGAAGAAGAAAAAAAAATTAATTACTGCTACTTTTCATCTTGTTTCTTTTTTGTTGTTTTTTCACGTTTATTTTTTCACTTTTTTTGTTGCACGAATGGCACGTTCTAGTGTGTACGTACACCTGGCATGCGGTATATAAACCGGTTTTAGATTGCGAAATTGTGCCTGGAGGATAACCGCAATGATGATAGTGAGAGATATAAAGAGAGAGAAAGAGCGCAACGTAGATCAAATGTAAAGATCATAACTTGAAATAATTCTCTTTATTATAACTACTATTTTTTAATTATTCACTTGTATAACGTTCAATAATATTATTTATTTTTTATGATTCATGTAAATACTTTAACATTATTGATAAGTACTATTGTATTGTGATAATGTCTTTTTAAACAATTATCTCTTTAGATAATGGAAAAATTGTATTCTTTGTCATACAATTGTTTCGCTGTGAACAGAGTCGCGTGAAATGCGTCAGATGTGCGATGGAAAATGTTCAACGACGAATGAAAGACAGAGAGTGCGTAAGAGTTGATGAGAATCGTCGCGAATAAAGAAAGAACACCAGAAACAAATATACATATATGTACATATATATATATATATATATGTGTGTGTGTGTGTGTGTGTATATACTTCTCTCAATTTCTGTGCCGAGGGACTCAAGTCAATAACGAATGCGCGACGATGCCGCTTACAGCGACACGCTTGTCTGCCAATGGTCGAACGTCACTACTAGAATTGGTCTTTCTTTTATTCTTCTTTTATTAATCTTCTGATTCTCTCACATCCAATATAGATACCACTCACCACATATTACAAAATAAAATATGAATGCACAGTACAATATTTTGTGAATAAAACACCACCTTTAGAAATATAATATTATTGTTTAATTTTCACGGATCAATAATTAATTAATTATACGTTAATTATATTCAAATAAAAAAAAAATGTTTTTTCGTTTCATCACTCATAATTAATATTACCACAGTTATTATTATTCTTGGGGATTATGAAATTTACTGAATTATCAGTAACGATAATTGAAAACTAACGTTTTCAATTTTTTTTATTTCAATAATATGATTATTCATTTATTTATTTTTATTTATTGTCTTTTTCTTTTTTAGTTTGTTTGTTTATCGGTTTTTATTTGTTTTACCGTTTTTATTGTGTTCAATAATAACTATCATTTGTCAATTTTCGCCAGTTGTATATAGTTATAGATAAAGTTCGCGCACAATTTGCAATAAAAATATTATTTGTAAGATACTCGCAGCTCGAAATGCGCCACTAGACTGAATGTCTGGCGCAATTGGCGCTGGTCAGGCACTTGGTGTGTGCGCGCCACAACTCCATATTCCCCCGATCGTACCATTATGTGATGACGTCATTGTATCATTGAGCCCGCGCCTGCGCGAGATATACCATTTCCACTGGCTATAACAACATTTACAATTGTGTGTACGTTTAGATGTAATATGTACCAATACAATTATCGAATAGCGATGCTCCCTGAAAATATCTGGGTGTACATGAATATATACAACAAACTTCGCTTTATCCCGCATTTTTTTTTTTCACTTACATACGGTGCAATGTTCACTGTTATCGTGGCGGCCATGTTGATGTTGACCCACCCAAGGCCACACAATAAAAACGAAAAATTAGTTCTATTAATTTTACTCGTTTCTATTTTTTTTTTATTCGATTTTGTTTTCTTTTCATCTATTCATTCATTTATTTACTTATTCAGGATTTGTATAATATGAGGGCGACTGAGAAAAAAAAGAGTTTTCACCTGCTTCATGTACATACACTACAGTGCAAATTTTATGTGTACTCAAATCATCGGTTGATATGATTAATTAATTTTAATCAACATTATTTTGTTACATCGTTCTTTATTTTTCCATAAAAAAATTATGTTGCTAATGTGGGTTTGTGCGTTATTTGTTTTCAGTTCAATTTTGTTTAATCTTTTTTTTCTTTTTCTTTTTCACGTTCTAATGATTTATTTGTGTGCTCTGTTTCTGTCTACAATTGAATTATTCATTAATGCCACATTCAATGTTTGATTAGTGAAATACAGGTATTTTTTTATATCTATATATCTTATCGGATAATTATTGAATAAGGTGGGCTTGGGAAATTGTCGAATGGTGAGGAATAAATTTATTATCGCCATGTAATATAATGCGTAGAAAAAAAAAACAACCAAAAAATTAATTTTATTTTTACCCATCGTAAACGTGAACACAAACATTTTTCATTTTGATATTATTTAAACTATAAAACGGATTATCGCGGTATCTTAGTAAGTAAAAAACTAATATATATATATATATATATAAATAAAAAGCGTTACAAATAATACTTGACGATAATAATACTTGAAAACTTGGCACCACAACAAAGACAAGTGTTGTCAACTGTAATTTGACGTTTTGCTACAAATCATAACGGCCCATTAAATATCAGTATGAGTCATGCTCATCAAAACCAATGGCGTCATCTTCATCATCATCACCTATTTCCTGACTGTTATTTTTCACTTCTTGAAATATAAATTCAGACAGCGATATATATTCATTCGAAATTCTTGACATCAATTCAATTTTTACAAAATCCATTCTACAATTCGTCTTCAATTCATTGATGATAATAATCACATAGAAATCACACCAATCTCACACGATAAATATGTCAAATTATTTTCACAATTAGTGTGAGTATTTTTAATTGCAGACAGAAAAAAAATAATTAAAAATAAATAAATAAATAAATAGTAGTATAATTGTATTTCTTTCATCCATTAATTTTTTTCTAATAAATGAAAAGCCAATTCATCATTAAAAATAGAATATGAGTTCATGTGTGAAACAATAAACTTTACTGTTACATTCTTATTAAAATATTTTTCTTTTGTCGTATTAGATTGTGTACAAAATAACAAAATACGTGTGTGTGAGCAGTTTGCGATACTATTTCTTTATATCAGTATATTGCGTGGCAGCAAGGGATGCGAGGAAGGGAGACCAAGTCTTGAACTTCAAGATTTAATTATTGATATTTACAGCTGCGCTTTTATAGCAACCGTTGCATTTTACCTACACCAAAATAACAATGTAAAAATGCATGAGACGTTACTAAATATAATTGCACAATTATTTGTGCATTTATATTTAATATATTTATAATTCACCCCAACGGCCATTCAATTTCTTCTCAAAAATATTTTCATCTATACATCATCATATTGTCATTTATTTTTTTTTCTCAGTAATCAATGTGTACACATACATATTAATGTCCTTCAATAGATCGATATCCAGATACGACTATAATATCAAATGATTTCAGCTCAGAAAAAAAAAAAATAAAATCGATAACACATGGCAATGTTCAATGGTCATGAAAATATTTGTCTTGTGTGACTTATTATTATCAAAACGATATATACATAAAAAAAAAAAAAGAAAATAATAAATAGAAAGAAGCGGCCTGATGATGTGACCTATTTCTATAACTAATCGAATATCTATCTTCATATTATTCTTATACACTGTCATTTACTTTTCATCACTGATGAATGAGTAATTATTAAATTTGATAATTTGATTTAGTAATTTTTTTTTAATTATTTTATAGATATAAAAATAATTTGACAAGTGTATTACACAAAAATAAAAATAGTTATTAAATCATTTATGTATTCTGATGCGTATCAGGTTTATCTATATATATATATATATATGTATATAGGGGATGGATAATAATGGAAAATCACAAACTGCTTGCGACGTTGCGTTGAAAATTAATTTTATAATTCATTTGTAATTCTCCTGGCATCACTATTACACACATCTTATCTCGATTAATGCACATGTCTTCTTGACATTCTGATGTATTTCATTTCCACTTAATATCACACAAACACTCACAATTACACGACATAAACACATATAAATACCTAGACACATATGTAAATGTATAGAATGACATAAAGACATTTAATCACTTCAAGACGTGACAGTTTTACCACGCACTGGACAACGTTGCACATTATATACAGTGAATTGTCATCTACATTTCTTTAGATATCATCATATCAATATTGCAATATTTTCTAGAGTTTAAAAATCTGTTTTTAATTTGTGTTATTATAATTTTTCTACAGCGGTTAACTATTGCATTTCGGACAATAAAATTTCATGCGTTCCCAACGTTGGCAGTGCCATTGATTAAATAACAAAAAAAGTCCGGTAAAATTCATTGCTCTATCCCTATATAGCTTTGTTATTATTTTATGATTTATTTAGTGTTACAGAGTACATTGATAAAAAAAAATCTTGCAGTTTACCTACAGTTTGTTCAAACAAAAATTAAAATAGCGTGTGTGGAAATTTAATTAATCGTAATAGTAAAAAGTAATAATGACAATATAAATTTTTCTGTTTAACAAGTTTGTATTACATGTATTTGAAGATATATTTAGCAAACGAACTTTTTATCATTCGATTGCTGTACACATATAAATTTTATATATATCTATTTGTGTATTGACAAAGTCAATTGAAGGTTCATCATATGAAAACGGTGCAAAGAATGAAATTGCTTTATTTAACCTCTCGGAGAACCCGGCAAATTTTTCACTTTCACATATTGACTGACACATATTATATAATGAATAAATAAATATAAACGAAATATCGTTCGTCATAAATATTTAATTAATTAATTGCAAAAATATATATATATATATATATATATATATATATATATGAAATCTAAATTTAAACCACCGTCAACAACTTCAATATCCATTTAACAAATAACGATTTTAATCTTTATGTTTTTCCATGTATCACTTTCACCCTCTCTTCTGTTGTCTACCTGTTATTGATCCTCATACGCAAGGTCCCTTATTAACTATTTATATTATCTTTCTCTTCTATTACAAAGGTTTCACGCACACCCGTTAAACAAACGAGTCAACAATATATCACATTCCAACTCGATTTAATAATGTATTAACATCAATCAAAAAAAAAAAAATATTAATAAAGTTATTTACAAGTTTAATTTTTTTTTTTTGCTTTGTGAAACACTTTGAACAAAAATAATTACTCATCGAAATAAATCATTCAAATATTTTGAAGCATTTTTATATACATTGGTATTTGTGTATTCGGAATTAATTAAAGTTGTCCATACATGTTTTTGTTGGAATTCAATAGATTAAATAACTGGTTTAGGAGGAATGATGAATAAAAAAAAAAAAAATTCGTTGCGACGCGCATCGAAATAGATCGTGAACGCACACACTGGTGATGAAGCCAAACTTGCCATGGTAACACGAATAACTTGCGAAATACAATTGTTTATATGTCGTTATCGTCAGTTATGTGAATGTGTCATAAAATTGTGTCTACATTTCTCTTCCCTTCATTCATATTATATATATATATATATGCATGTTTCTCACTTCTTTCTTCATTGACTTTTTAATTCGCCATCAATTGCCAATTAAATATTCGATTATTCCTTTTTCCTTGTATATGTCCTGTCACTCTTAGATATTAACGTTTGTCTCGTGAAGAATTCGCACAATGTTCGACATAAAGAAACAAAAATAAATAAAGAACGTAAAGCAATTCTATATTTGGATAACATTTTTCACCATTACCCGTAGACTGAATTGACAGACAAACAGCAAACAAGGAAGATGCACAAATTTCAACTGCCCACGTCGGATGACCTGAAGGTCGCGGCGTGCATTGAACGTAAAAGACAAATTGAGGAAGCACGAAAATCACGAATATTTAATCCACGAGTCAGACGAATAGGCGTGAGTATCATGAATATTCATAACAAAATCGCAATAACAATATTCCCTGACAATTTGATAATTAAGTGATCAATACAATAATAAATTCCGTTCACCGATTTTCAATTATACTAAAATGAATAAAATTATTCTTTTATTTAATATACTATATTCATTATTATTATTTAATTATTCATTTCATTTAATATAGTTTCGGTATATTAATTTGACCTCGAGTTTTCCAAACATTCACCAGCCAGTGTCAAGTTATTGCAGTATTAAATTATAACATTACAAGCAGTTAATAAACTCATATTATTTAATTGAATTGAGGTGCAGTGCAGGGTGAAATGATTAGAAATTACTCGGATGAGTAGGCATATATGATTAGAAGGTCATTAAAAAGATTCACGATGACTCGTTTAACTCCAGGACTATATATATATATATATTAGGGTGGTTGAAAATAAAATTTTATTTTTTTTTCTTTGCTCTTACACTCTCAAATGTTTTTATATGATGTTAAAAAAAAATTCTACAAAAAATGAACACTGTAGCTGAACTCTGAGAGGTTGCTGTTTCTATTTCAGTTTCCCATTTCATTGATATGGGAAAATTTTGATTTTTATTCAAATCAAAATTACATGTAATCTACTCAACTTTTTTTCAAATAACCATAATATATTCCTAAAGCTTACTCCACAAGCATTCCAAAACTGTTCGATAGCGTATTATTATCACAATCAGTAAATTTCTTACTACAGAAAAATATAGTATTTTTTTTTTTCAAATGGCTTTAACTGATCTTCTAATTGTGATAATAGTACGTTATTACACGATTTTGTAAAGCTTAAGGAATCACCTTTAAGAATATCACATGGTCATTTGAAAAAAATTATGTCGGTTACATGTTATTTTAGGTTTAATAAAAATCAAAATTTTCTCATGTTAATCAAATGGCAAACTGAAATAAAAACAGCGACCTCTTAAAGTTGAGCTGTAGCGCTCATTTTTTGTGAGGATTTTTTTCACATCATATAGAAATATTTGAGAGGGCAAGAGCAAATAAAAGAAAATGAATGTTTTTTTTGAAACACCTTAATATACATATATATATATATATATATATTCATATAAATAAATGTGTGAATTCAAATTAATTATTAAATAAAATACATTTTGATAATTGTGCATTATTTTACTCAACCTCACAGTCTCAACATACCCACACCTACTGAGTGTGTATTTAATTTTCAAACTGGATAGATTCAGGGTTACCTATATGAATTACGTGATATTTAAGTGAGACAGCAGGCACCAACTTCAATTTATTAATACTTTGGGCTCATTCAATATATTGATTTGCAATTGTCTATACTACAAATGAATATGCTTCATCAATTTATCATTTGACTATACACAAAAGAATCACAATGTTTATAATAACACTTGGAATATTTATTGAAGAGGTTTCGCTTTTTTTTTTTATTTATGTTCAAGTAAATGTATTATAAATTAGCATTGTAATGAATTTGAAATTAATTTTGAGTCATCTATGTGTAATATTCAAGGAGATGTGATAACAATGTAATGATAATATGCATGCAAAAAAATTAAACATAATCAGAAAAATAATATTTGTATTAAATGCAATCAGACACGTAAACATAATATGAAAAAAAAAAGAAAAAAAATGAACACAGAAAAATTCTTACTGTAACATGATAGCTACATATGTATTATTTAATTTATATAAAAACATATTATTTAATTACATTGCTCTTTTGTATTGATTCAGATTGATAAAGAATTCTTGGATAGACAGATTGAGGAGAAGCGTCAGCAGCGTCAGCTGGAACAAGAGCGAGAATGTCAAATGGACGAGGCGTTAGTGCGCAGCAGTCAGTTGGCAATAATGTTGGAGAAACGAGAGGAAGAGGTAGGATATTCATGATAATAAAAATATTTCCGTTATTATTTCTGTTGTTAATATCTATCTCTGCGTTCCACAACTCTTCTCATACTTCTCTGCTTTTTTTTTTTTTCTTTATTAATATATTTATTTTATGTAGTGGAAGATAGACAGCAAGGTCGTAATTTCTATTTTCAAGTGCGCGAGAAAGTTATTTTTATCCTATAGATAAAAAGAAATAGAAAAATGTCCGATTGCCAAAAATATTTAAAATTTACATCCACAGTATTGAAATATTTTACCGGCATAATTTTGACGATACACTGCGATAAGTTTATAATTCTAATAATAAATTATATTGCATCATGAATATATACTATTCTATAAATAATTTATTATAGAGGAAAATAATTAAAATTAGCACGGAAAATTGTTGATACAATGCGATAAATTAAATATGTATATTGAAACAATTATTTGTTATTTTTTGTTATTTCGTCATTTCATTTCCAGGAAAGAAGAAATATGAATAAAGAGATAAATACATTCCGACAAATTCATCAACGACCGGAGAATCGTCGCGACTTTGATCTTTATGATCCAGATCAATTGAAGAAGTCATTTCCAGCACGTGTTGATGATAATGATCCACGAATTGGTCCAGCTTCAGCACAAAAGTTCATTATTATTCTTCTCTTTTATTGCAATGCAACAATACAATTGTTTTATTGTAGTACTATTTTATTTATCAGACAGATATTTATTGATTTTTTTATGCAAAATATTATCTGTTTAAGGTTTCAGGGTGAGGATGTTGGACAAATGAAACGTATAAAGGAGCAAAAGGAACAAATGCACTCGTGGCTTAAGCAACAAATGTATGAAAGACGACAAAATGAACTTAAACAGCAGAATGCGGATGAATTTTATCAGGAGACAGTTATATCTCGTGACAAACGTGCGATTGAGTTGGAAAGAATGGAAATGGAATGTCGTCGACGACTCAATGAAACTAATGCACAATTCAATCGTGCACTTGTATGATTTATTTATATATCTAATTCATTTATTTGTTCAATTGGCGGCTATGAACAATATTAATATTGAATTAAATGATTCGAAAACGAATATTTTTGTTCATTGTATTCGTTTGTTTTGATATTTAAGGCCGAAGAGCAGGAACATCGTCGCCGTTGCGATGCAATTAAAGATGAAGAAGACAAACGAGCGGATATTTACAATCATGTAACTGGTGACTTCCTCACTGAGGCTAAAGAACAAGCCGCGAGCAATCGCGGACCCAACAGACCATTGGGCAATCGTTATAAAGGTATGAACACCAATGATCTCACGGCCATTTATGAGGAGCAAGCGCATCAAATGCAAGAAATTCAGGTGAATAAATCTATTGTTACATTGAAATAAAATCAAAGTGACATTTGTGTTAGTTGAATATGTTTGTAAATTGAAATTGTGGCATTGCAGAAAATAAAATTGGAAGAGAAACGGCGAAATGAACAATGGGAACATTTGATGCAGAGCAATGCACGTGCTGCTGAACTTTATTATCGCGATTTGGATGAAAAAAAAATGTATGATTATATACAATTATTATTAGTTTCACACTGTTAATTGCAATTAACCACGCGGATATCTATAAATAATTTATCCGCCACCCACCCACTCACCTGATGTTTATGTCTCGTTTTTTATTTCAGGCAAATAAGAAAACAAATAGCGGAGGAAAATTTACGTCTCGCTCAACAACAAAAATCACATCGTGACAATATAAATCGTACAGCATATAATGACACACCGACATTCGAATTTTTTGATAAATTTAATTCGACTGCACGCTGAAGAAATATTGAATTGAATTCTAAAAATAGAGTATTATCGCATTTTTTTATCCTCTAAAAATCAACAATAATAAATAATGTTAAATAAAATTCAAGTAAATAATAATATTTAATAGTATCTTCATTATCAACTGTAATAATTCACTACAGTTGATTGATAAATAGTTTACTTTATTGTCGGTGAGTATTTTTATTGTGAGAAAATTAATTATATATCAGCAGTAAGTAAAGCAGATTTTATCATCGATCACTGACCGCCGTAGCAACAGTGTATTAAGGACTTCTACAAAGTGTCACTCTCGTCTACAACAGCATTTGTCGCGCAACAGCTGTCGACTGTATATCCCAACTAAACTTCAACCATCACAATACTGCTGACGTAGTCGATGATGATAGACTACAGTGAATATTATTGCGATTAGAGTGTGTCAAGCACTAAACCTGTTGGGTCAACTGAACGTGTTTGCAGCTGTGGGTTACCAGTGTGTAATCATGGCGCGCACAGCATTGCACACTACGAGATTTCGTGAGTATGAACATTTATTGATAAAACATATATTCGTATATGATAGTGTGTGCAAAAACAAAAACATCTGGTATTTTGAATTGAAACAATGCCCAATATTTTCATTTGAAAATAATATATATGTTTTATTTTTTTTACATTAAGTGTTAATTTTATTATTAAATCATGGCAATTCTCTCATCATTTACTCCAATTGTTTTGTTTTGATTGTTCAAAATAAAAAATATATTTATTGACATTTTTTCAATTTATTATTTTTATATTTATTATAAATGTCACTGTTGTAATGAAAATGTACAAGATATTATATAAGAGAGCAAAGTGCAATTTTAGACATGTTCTAAATTGTTCAATTATAAATAATTTAATTGACGAAATATCGTGTAACAATAGACTCTATTATCAAAGAAATTTCGTGCAAGGAAAATTTTTTAATAAAAAATAGTACAATTAATAATTAAATTGTTGTGTTGCAGTGAAACAATTGCAAAATGTCGCAAGACGAAATTATTCCGAGTCGACATTTCCAAAAATCACGACACACTACACCATTGTGCCAAGAGAAACTGATCCACGATGGAAAGGTACAAACTCAAAATAAAAAATAATATTATTTTTCATGGAGATAAAAAAAAAAGGGATTTATACAAAATACATATATATTTATATATCTACAGATGTAAATATGGAGCGCTTCGTCGATGAAACAGATATTCTAATTATCGGTGGTGGCCCAGCGGGAATGTCAGCGGCTATTCAAGCGAAAAAAATAGCCGCGAAACATGGAAAAGATATTCGAGTAACATTAATAGAAAAAGCTGGAACAACAGGCGGTCATATATTGAGTGGTGCTTGCATTGATCCAATAGCATTGAATGAATTGATACCAAATTGGAAGGAATTGGGTGCCCCTTTGAAAACACCAGTAACTGAAGATAAATTTGCGTTGTTAACGGAAAAAAGCAGAATATCCATTCCAATATTCAAAGGAATGCCGCTATATAATCATGGAAATTATATTGTCAGGTAATAATAGGACAAATAAATTTAAAACAAACACACTGAACAATTTTTACTGTTTTTACTTTTTTAATTTATTGTTTTTATATTAAAAAAAAATGCGAATGACTAATTGGATTATTAATTGATATTTTAATTGATACAGATTGGGCCATGTTGTTTCGTGGTTGGGCGAGCAAGCGGAAGCTGCTGGCGTTGATATTTATGCTGGCTATGCTGGAAGCGAAATTTTATATCACGAGGACGGTTCGATAAAAGGTATAGCGACAAATGATGTTGGAATAGCAAAGGATGGCTCGCCAAAAGAAACATTTGAACGTGGAATGGAATTGCATGCCAAGTGTACAATATTTGCTGAGGGTTGTCATGGTCATTTGACAAAACAAGTGTCGAAAAATTTTAATTTACGTGACAATTGCGAACCGCAAACTTATGGTATTGGTTTGAAAGAAGTGAGTCCAATCGTAATTGTTTCTCAACATTATCATTGAAGCAATTTAAATGAGAAGAAATATTGTTATACTTTAGTAGTTTTATTATTTACATTTTATATTTGTTTATGGATTTAGATTTGGGAAATACAGCCGGAAAATTATCGTCCAGGTGCAATTGAACATACAATTGGTTGGCCATTAAATAAAAATACTTATGGTGGTTCATTTTTGTATCATTTAAATGAAGAAACGCCATTAGTTGCTGTAGGTTTTGTCATTGGTTTAGATTATTCCAATCCATATTTAAATCCATTTAAGGAATTCCAACGATTTAAACAGCATCCCTCTGTTCGATCAACGTTCAAGGGCGGAAAGAGGTTTGTTTTTTTTTACATTATACATTTCATATAATTATTAGCAGTAATATATTACAATTATCACAATAATCCACGATATCATGCATTTAAATTAAAATTGTTACGGAATTATTTTCAGAATAGCGTATGGTGCACGAGCTTTAGTCGAGGGTGGATTCCAATGCATTCCGAAATTACAATTTCCGGGTGGTTGTTTAGTTGGTTGCGCCGCGGGATTCATTAATGTGCCAAAAATAAAAGGTGTACATAATGCAATGAAGAGTGGGATGCTGGCGGCTGAAAGTGCTATTGAATCAATAATTGATTGTGAAATAAATGACAATAATTCATCGACAATTGGAATTGAACCGAAGAATTATACGGACAAAATGAAGAACAGTTGGATTTGGAGTGAATTGAAATCAGTTCGGAATTATCGGCCGAGTTTTCATACGAAATTTGGTTTATATGGTGGACTATTATATTCCGGATTTTCAATGATAATGGGCGGACGTGAGCCATGGACATTATCACATGGCGGTGCTGATCATTCAAAATTAAAATTAGCCAGTGCATCGACGCCAATAGACTATCCCAAGCCGGATAATGAAGTGTCGTTTGATCTTTTATCCTCAGTATCATTGACTGGAACAAATCATGAAAGTGATCAGCCAGCACATTTAACACTTCGTGATGATAAAATACCAGTGACGAACAATTTGGCCAACTATGATGGACCTGAAGGACGTTTTTGTCCAGCTGGTGAGTTTTTTTTTCTTTTTTATGATATATGATAAAAATTTCTTATAATATTTGTAAGGTATATGCGAAATATTTATCATATTTCGCTATTTTTGTTTCAACTTTTATTAACAGTGAAGTTTTAATTGTTGATTTGTGTTTAAATTGTGATTGTATTGTCGCGCGTGCGCAGCAAGAATGACTCGATTCTCATTTATATTCTCGAATATACACTCTCGTGGTATTCGAATTAGCAATTTGATGAGTTCTTCTACTATATCAGCATGAAAGGGAAGTGGTAAAAAGAAAAAAGAAAAAAAAATGGGGCTTGAAGAGCTGAAGTCGACGAGAGCAAGTGACGACCTTTCAAGATCGTGAGATTTTATATTCCCCTCGTGACACTTTTTGAAAAAATATATGGGGGGAAAAAAAATAATAAGAAAATTAGAATGAGGTAGAAAGTGATGACAGAAAAAAGTTGTTGGAATAATTTAAATGAAGGTTGAGAAATTATTTTTCTTCCTTCTTTTTTTTTTTCTCTCAAAAATTGAATGAATACATTGAGGAAATTTTTCTATTCACAGCGAAAATTGTTACTCAAACAATTTGTTCGTCTGAAAAAAAATAAGGAAAAAAAAATAGAGAAGCCAAAAAAAACATAAATGAAAGATAAAAGACAGGGAAAAGGGAATAAATGAGTGAGGGAGAGAGAGCGAGAGATGAAGAGAAATGAAGGGGCTTAGGCAGTCAGTTTTATCGTTTCCATTAATCACTCTGTCGATAGTCGTTTATTCGCACGAATGGAATCACCCGGCAGTCGGTCGATTGCTCGCGACAGTTCGAGGTATTATTCCGGGACAGATTGTTCGATGCTCGCAATTGCTTCTCGTAAATCAATTTTGTTTAATAATAACAATAACAAAACAAAAAGGAAAGGTTGAATTTGAAAATATAAAAACTGAAGATAAGCAATAATAACAAAAAAAATAATAATAATAAATAAATAATAAAATAATTGATGTGGGAATAATAAGTGAAAGGAAAAAATGATTGAGTATTCATAAAGTTGATGCAACAGGAAAATTTTTCCCTTTATTTCATTGCTCCGAACAAAATTGTCAACGTTTATAGATTTAAAATGTGCATATGGATGCATTAAATTTTTCAATTCATATGGGAACGAATCGGAGCTTTCAATTTACATTTGTTTATATGCATATGGGTACGTCGATATAAATGAAGAAATCCCAAGCGTAAAATATAAAATGATGAAGATCTTTTTGTTTTTGTTTTTTTTTTTTTTAATATTAATTAAACAAACGACTGTCGAGTCGGTGGATGTAAAACAAATAAAACATTCTGTCAAAAAAAAAAAGAAGCGTTAGATAAATAAACGGGAAAATGTGAGGTAATAAGTAGAAAAAAAAAATACAAATAAAAATAAAATAAAGGAAAATATGAAAGAATCACAAACAATACCCAATGCTTTTGCGGTTGCTATTTGCATTGTGTCTCCCTTACATTTTTCCACATCTCTATCTGACTTAGCTTCAGATGTAGCAAAGAGCAAAGAAAGAGTAAAAGAAAGAAAAGAAAAAAATAGCAGAACTCTTGTGCCAAGCACATGTCTCTTTGCGTCTCATTATCGCAAGAAAATCTCTTTGCTCGTATGCACGTTGTCGCTTGCTCATACGAATGAACAATAAGATGAGACGTTGTTGTTTCTTTTTCATCCATTCGGCACCGCCTTTCACCTGTCTACAATAATAAATAAAAAGAGAAAAAAAAAAACGAACAGCAAAATTGTATACATTTCGTTTTATAAAACATACCTTAAAAATACAAATGAAATCCAAACAACTAATTGCGTTTCTCGATTATCAAAATAATGAACCGACAAATTATCATAAAGTCTGGCATAACAAAGAAATATGCAAAAATCATAGAAAAAGGCAAAAAAGAAAAACAACAAAATAATAATAGAAAGAAAAATGCAATATAATAAAATAAAATAAAATGTGACAAAGGAAGACGTAGACGAATAAATATCTGTAGCAGTAAATTCACGAGTGCTACACTAACTCCAAACGTCTCTCATCTATATATTTATACATACGTACATATAAATATATATCCACTGGTAGTTGGTATACGGAAGAAGAAAAGATTCGTAGACCAAGCGACAATTTATTCTATCGAATCCTGGGAGACCCACAACGTTTGCCATGTGCACGCGCGTTTGTATTCCCTAAACCATATACCCTGTCGGGAGTTTCTCGATCTCGTTTCCTCCTTATTTTCACTATTCCTCCAACACAACTACTTATTCACCGTCCTTCTTCCCCCATCACTACCACTACCACCATCACCACCACCACCATTCACTTGTATTCTATCCCTTTGCGCCTTTCTCTCAAGTACGCCACGGCTGTTTCCATCTTTGTCGTTCCTTTTTTTCCTTCTCCCATGTTCGCGTCGGGAGTATCGACCGCTGTGTCCTTGAACCTGAGTGGCAGAGAGCTGAACCCCGCATGGCTAGACGACCCCGGGCTCGACCCAAAACCCGCCAATAGTCTCTACCCAAATATATATATTGAGAAACAAGTGTGTGTGTGTGTGTTGTATATCGAGATTATGCTTTCTACTCGAACGTGATACCAAAAACCAGACTCTCTGATAATAATTGCTCGAACGTTTAGTGAATTTAACTCGACAACCCTCCACTTACGAAGTAACTGTTCGATGAGTTTGGCTTCATGCGATATCTTATAATTATGCCATATACACATTCTGGTAATATATATATATATATATATATATATAGTGAGTATATTTATTAGTTGTTTGATATAAATGATTGAACAACACGAAATAGATATACTGTATTAATTTTATTAATTATTTAACATAATTCAATTGAGTTAAATAAAAATATTATTTACAATTGTGGAGTTTTATTGGAATAATAAAAGTAAAAAAAAAAAAAAGAGAAACATGTGACGATAAATGTATCATGAAAAACGATCAGCCACCCGCACACAGATATGAATCTATCTTAGATCAAGTTTGTTAATGTGAATGATGGGTGAGAAAGGGGGAGAAAAAAAAAATTGTGATGTACGTTTATACGTCTTTTTAAAGTTCCTCGTCACGAAGCAAACGTGTCCTCCTTTCGAGACGATAAATTTTTTCGAGGTGATGTGAATAATGCAAATGTTGGTTGCGTGAATTTTATTGCCATCATAACAGCCTGAATATTTGAAAAGTATTAATAGTTAAACTGTAATTGAATTATTATTAGGATGAAGTAAATTGAAATTATGGATGATGAAGAACAGGTAGGGAGGAATAATTGATTAAATTCATTAAATATAAACTATTATTATTATTTTTCTTTTTCACCCCTCTGGGAAAATGGATTTTTTCATTTTATTGTGTGCCAATGATTTACATGCCATTGACCTTCAGATGAATTTATTACCGTCGCTTCCAGCGCTTCCCTTATCTATATACATACATAAGTATGTACATATGTATTTATATAGAACGAAACGTTTGGCCTTGAACTGATGACAAAGGAGAATAATGAAATGAAAATTGCTTTCAATTGCCAGTAATCTATTATTATTCACTATTCTTATCAGTGTAGACTAGAATAATTCCGCCCCGACAAAAGCAAAAAGACAAAAACATATTAAAGCAATTTAATAAATTTAACAATTTCAATTTTGGTATCATTGTGATATATTCCCTCACATTAAATATACATACTTCCATATTACATCACAGTTTATTTTTGTATTCTCGTAAATATATAGTTGTATATATAAAAAACCATGCACACATGCAAGGACATTTTTATTTTCTCATTGTTATATTCCAGACAGTCGATAACCCGAGACTCTCGCACCCCTATAAGACGAATTGCGTCGTCTCGTCTGTCGGCAATAGAGACGGCAGGGGTTTTATGCCATGAGGAAACAATTCAACCCCTCTGGCAATATACATCCTCTCTTTCTCTTCCTTATTCTCTCTCCCTATCTCTCTGACTCTGATGCTAAATGGCTTTAGTCTGACTTATGCGTAAGAAAAGAGATAGAGCAGGAAGTGTAAAAGATGAAACAGCGAAGTGAGTGAGTGAGAGAGGAGTGATGAAGGAGGGATGGAATAGGATTGAGGGAGAATTAGGAAGTCAGTTCGATCCAGAAGAAACTTGAGAGGAACATATAAAGGGAAAGAATAAGTGAGGGAATAAATTTGTCTGGCTTAACCAGCTAGTCGTTACTCAAAAGACAATGTACAAAGAATATTAAATGAGACGTGTTCATGAGCGTGAATGCCAAAGAGAACACTAGTTAGGAAAAAGAAGACGTGTGTGTATGTGCCTGCAAATATATATACCGTTGCTCTTCGCTCTAGAGCAAAGTGATTCATTTTGTTCACGTGTTGAAAAATAGAATGAAAAAAAAAATAACAAATGATTTGCAAATAAAGTTATTTCAAACAAATTTTAAAATACAGTTCATATAATAGTGTAATTGTGACGTGTAGTATGGAAACAGAATAGAGATGTGGAATAAAATGAGAGTGGATTGGTTGAAAATTTACATTTTTTGAACATATTAAATTGGACATTTATTCGTACAATGTAACGAGTTTTTAGCTTCAGACTTGAACTGCTTAATTTAACAGCGACCACATAGCAGTTGGTATATTGCACGCATCGCACAGCAGCTTCCATATGTGATGTAATGATGAGTGTGCACCAGTGTAGTGGAGCGCGCCAACAGTAGGTAGTATCAGACTTGGTCAGCCATGAATAGTGAATGCGGTCGGTAGTTAGTCAGCCATAAAATATAACTCTCTGTTTCAAACATCTCACGATTCACCGAGCGATGAGTATGAGGAATGCATTTCAATAGTCATTGTATAATAGAGGGATATTCCAATGCGATATATTGTACCAAGTTAATGGTCATGATTGGAGAAGAATTTCACACACTGTGAATTAATTGGATTGAACAAATAATGAGAAAGTTTCTAATTAGCATGATTTTTTTTTTTTTTTCTTTATCAATTTATTTAGAGAATGGCAATGCGGTAGAGTATACATTTAAATAAAGATGAAGATAGGAATGATAATTAAAATTAAATGTTTACGTGTATTTTATAATGAAGAAAATAATTTCAAAGTTGAAAGGATCATTTATATTTTTTTGTTTGAACTCCTCATCTCTATCTACGTTCACAAGCTTTTTGTTTTATGATGTGTATTTGTCTTGGATAAAATGCGATCTGGGTAAGAAGAAAGTCTTGATATGTGGCGGACCAATGGGAAATGAGAAATGCGCCAGCGGCACGCGATTTTCTACTGGATCCTTTTGTGAATCCACTGGAGACTAAGGGCAAGACTTGGGATGCTCACGATTAATTTCGTTTGGTTTCTTATTCGCCGCAGATATCATTTTTCTTTCTTCTTCACTTTTATACTTTTCTCTTGTCTCTCTTTTTCACTCATTCTACTTATTATATCCACTGCAAGAGTAAACTCACGAATAAAATCTTGAGTAGTGACGTGACGAAACACGTACTGGTTAAATGAATTTTTTTTATGTGACAAGATGTTTTTCAAATATTTTTACTATTCAAAAAAAAAAAAAAAAAGACACAAATACGTATAATGTCAAGGGACTATGTGTTGAGAATAAATGTCTATTTTTTTTCTGCATTATTTTATATCAAATTTCGTTGCACTATGCTGATAGAAGTACTTCATTATTTTATTTGTTGTGGTACTATTTCTTTTTTTTTTTTTTTCACAGGGGTTTATGAGTATGTCCCACTAGAAAATGGCAATGGCCAACGGCTGCAGATCAACGCCCAAAATTGCATCCACTGCAAGACATGTGACATAAAGGATCCGAGTCAGAACATCAACTGGGTCGTGCCTGAGGGCGGCGGTGGTCCAGCTTACAATGGCATGTGAATATCACGCTATTTTATTATCTCTTCCACCCTGTCGTTTACTATAAATATTTTCTATCTCGCGTACATTTATGACAACTATTCTGTATCTCGTCATTTTTATGCGATTAAACATTTTTATTTTTTATTACCGGGGAAAAAAAAAAAGAAAATTCGTAAATTTCGCCAAATTTTTTGTCTTATTTATATATAAAAGTTCATTTCGCATTTTATTTTGCACAATCATTGAAACATCGAGGATAATTTAAATGTCATATTCGACTATTAGAGTCATATAAAATTCGTAAAGCGAACGAAGGAATATTCAGCGAGCGAGTCAATGCAACATTGTAGCTGAAAACAAAAAGACGAAGAAATAAAAAAATTAATAACAATATTGTATAGAAACAGTTAAATGTAAAACATTAACTATCAATTGCCTTTGATAATGCTATACAATGGCATAATTATTAAGAAATAATATCATTTTTTTATATTAAAACAACTTGTTCTTAAATTTACTATTATAAAAAAAATATATTTTATAATTATTATACAAATGTTTATAGGAATATATATATATATATACTTATGTGTTAATTGAATATAAATATTTTATATAAAAATTGTATTTAGTTTTTCAATTTACTCAATAATACAAAAACTGCCTCAATCAAATTGAATATCAGTTGGTGATAATTTCATTTTATCATCGTCATCATTTCTCTTGTCATCAATCACTCGAACAATTGATCACGTGTACGTAATAATATTTTTGTTCAGTTTCCACATACAATAATAAGCAATATTAATCGGTATATAATGGACATCATTATATTGAACGCAGTCACGCACTGCCAAATGAGAATATAATCAGTGTGCTCAATCAAACGCGCAAATTCCCCAATTCACAACGTACTCCTATATTTATCTGTTTATGTATATGTCTTCCAGTCTCACCACATTTACAATTGCTCTTGAGTGATTCTCTCCTTTCATCATGGATGATTGAACACTGAAACATAATTTGTATCAGCGTATTATTTTATATTATGTTGCTCGGTTCACTGATGCATGTTTCTTGGATCTCTTGCAATAATCACATCAGTCAGAACATCATAAAGCTAAAATTGGATTGCAAATAAAGACAATTGTAATGAAATAAATGTCCCTCGAGTTTCCCCTCTACATCCAACGATAAATCAACTCACCGCAAAGACAATAAAGACAAGAAAAAGAAAATATAGGAAAATGATTTCACGTATGAGAAGGTGAAATAGAGTAAAGATAAATATGACTGGGTTGCTGATTGCAATATATTCGAACAGAAAGACATATATGTATAAATTGTATAAACAGAAATATATATGTATGTATTTATATATATATATATAAAAAGAAAAAGGACGATATGAGGGTGCGTCATCAACAACGTAATTTTATCCATGTCAAGATCGATTTGTATCAAAATACGCCCTTCTCAGAATGTAATCAAACATAATGGGCCGTGTACCGATTTTGATGGGGTCGTAGCATGCTCTTTGTATTGTTCATGGATTGTTCTCCCTCTGTTACATTCGCTTTTTTTTTTTATTCCTTTTCTCTTGTCTTCTTCATTTTTTTATCCGCAATATCCATATATAACTCGATATATACGCATTTACACTGGGAACAAAGAAAAAAATATATATAATATAATAATAGAACGAGAGATTGTGAGTTTGGATGGAATTACAGATTTATTTTTATTTTTGTTTGTTTATGGAGTTTTACAAGTACGAAGTGATGATATCAGGCAACGATTTCTTTTGAGATTCAAGATAAATACGATGTCGCAAACAGATGAGAAGGAGCATGAAAGTAACGAGAGATATAATATATAATATAATATATTGAAAAGAAATAGATTTGATTGCACGATGAATGCGAGCATTAGTTGGTATACTGTCGGACAACACGAACAATGAATAATGGAAAAAAAAATAAATAAATAAAGTGGAAGAGAATTAAATGAATGGCAACAGTTAGAAAGGACATGTCAAATAGTCAGATAGGGGATAATGACACATATGTACATAGAAACAGTGAGGGTGTGTCCTGAGTGCAGATGCTGAATTTCGCACCATTCAAACGCCAGAACTGTATATGACTACCATGAATGTTCGTCGAGGATGAAAGTCGGATTCACATCTATTGATAGAAACAAATTTCATGAAAGGGACGAATAGGGTTTGCGGGTCTGTGTATATGTGTGTATGTGAGAGAGAGGATTAATGATCTATAAGTTAGTTCTTTGCCAAGTTTTATCTTTGGGGAAATATCGCAAAAGACTTATCTGTCATTATCAGTAAAAGGGGAACATTTTTTTCTGTTGATTTTGTCATGATGGATTTTATCACATGTCTATCATTTGAGTATTATTGAATTTATAAGAATGATTGATTGTTTTTACATTGAGTCAGGAGAGCCGAATAAAAGAGAAATGTTTACTGGTCAATAATATTATCCATGTATTTTATGAATTATTAACCCGTTATTTGGCAACCACATTTTAGTTCAAAAACAAAACAAAACGAGTCACTTCTTGCTATGTGAGTTACATTATATTCAAGCAAGTATATATAACTCTGAAAATAATTTTATTATCGATTAAAATCAAATTACGATTATTATCTTGTTTGACCGTTATATTACGAACACCGCGCACTAAATGAACGCATGTGTGTATCTCTGATCATAGAAAACAAAGTCGCCTGAGAGCGGCATTGTGAAATAAAAAGTTGAAGATAACGTAACATAAGCGGCACGTTATATTTCAGGCATTACACCAACACTTGTAATTAATTTTGACTAGTATCGCGTGTGTCAAATATCCATGATTTATAATTGAAATAATAGAATTTATTAGTGTTTTTCAAATATACGTAACGGGTTGTTCACTCTATCGGATAAATGCATGTCTCGTGATGGAATGTATGTCGCTTATTCTAAACACAGGTGCCCACAAAAGACAATATGGCAGAAAGCTGAGATGTTCACTATTCGCTAGATAAAAGTGAACTAATCGTGCTGCTCGTCTCCAATATGATCGGACCCCCACTTTTTCATTGCCAAGACAACAAAACTGTTTACGATCGAAAACAGTATCCATGTGTTTATAAATTATTAAACAAAGCGTGACATAAACTTCACAATATATCCCAGACATCATGAAAAGATAAAAAAAAACTACGTAATGGTGAGTGAGGATAAAGCATAGTGAAACTAAAACTTTCAATAAAGTTTTCCAATACGTCCAACTTGTCTTGTAGACGTGGCTTTGTTTCGCAGAGAATAGTTTGAATGTGCTCTTACATTATTTTATGACGTTTTATGCACGGAATACTTTCCGAAGAATATCTCTAAATTCATTGAACGAATAAAAGAGACTGTCGAATGATATGGACACGATCAGTGGATAAGATTGAATAAGGCGGAGTTTCATGACGGCTTATGGGGGGTAAGATATTGTGGAGAGGTCAGTTATACACCTGTCACTCCGAAGAACCCCATCGTGAATGAAATCGAAACCCAACAGCTGCTTTCAACACTATGAAGGGTAGTGATTGCTGAAAGTGTTTTTGGGCTCGATATTTGAAAGTTCTAGAAGGAAAGCAAATCGATTCCGGTAACAATAACGTATAATTATAATTATATCAGAAGTATCATATGTGCGCAATTAAATATCTTGAATTTATTATGAAGCTATTTCCAGTAATTGTGGACAGTCCAAGATTATTATCAAAGATAAAATCACATGTTTATGTACATCATTGTTCATACACAGCTAATTTTTTTATAACAGTTTTATTCTCACCAACAGTACGATAAGAATTCGATAATTATTAAAGTAAGTCATATCAACTGCATATGAATTAACATTTGTGTTTTTTATTTTATAACTATAATTGACGGCGTTTCAGATAATGATTACGGACATTCCGTGTATAAGTTGGGAATTCAAATATATTTTACATATAGTATCATTATGGCCAAATACGTACAACATTCCAGCTTCTATTGTACTTTGGATGACATGGATCACTATTATTCCATTTCAACTTGTTTACATGTCACTAGTTTTGAATAATGTAGTAGAGTTAATGACAGCAGTTTGTGATTTTTCTTCCGAAATTGCAATGTTCTTGAAATTATTGATAGCATGGATTAATCGAAAGTATATTCCACCATGATATATATTATCAAATATATTTTTTATAAAATTCGGATTACAATTGGTTCTTGCTTTAAGGACTTTAATGGGTTTAATTATTGAAATGGATGAGGATTGGAAAGAATCAAAAATTAAAGTAACTCGTGAAACACGATTATCTTGTTTCGTGTCACGTTTAGATCTATATATATATTGCGGAGCTATAATAATGTTTTTCCCAAAATTAATGATTGCTTACTTCACGGATATTCCGGAAAATCGTGAATTTCTTCTGAAGACATCGTATCCTCTCGATGATTACAAATCGCCAATATACGAATTAATCATTATCCTTCATTTGTTTCAAGGATTATTGATGACTGCAGCTGATCTTATGCCACAAGCATTGATAGTTGCTTTAGTAATTTTATTTTCTTCTTTTCAGACATCAAAATCTACAAATTGTTATAATATTATCATTATGTTTAGGTCTCTCATTCCGGTGTACAATCGAATATTTTGCAACAAAACTTAAAGGCGTTTGTAATGATGGCGAAAAATAATAGTGCTGATAACCAGCTTCTCATGATGGTTGGAAATGTCATAAAAAAACATCAGAAAAATATCAACTTTGCTAACAGAATTGAAAAGGTCTTCACCGTCATCTCATTCGTTCATTGTCTTTGTAATGGTGTTGCTATTGGTTGCAGTAGTTTAGTTTTTGTAATGGTAATAGAACAATCGAAGAAATTTTTCGAAATTATTTATTTCATTAGCTGAAATGTATTATTGAATTCATCAGAGCAGAGATCCCATTGATATTGGACGATTTACAATCTATCTCGTGATGAAACTCAAACATTTGTACTTTGTTATGCTGGAGAATACCTCACTAATAAGGTGTGAAATAGCTGACGTAATTGTTCAATTCATTCTCAATAAGCTAATTAATCTTTATTTTTGCATAGAGTATGGCCCTTGCCGATGTGGTTTTCCGAAGTAGTTGGTACGACTTGAATCCAAAATATGTGAAAATTCTTCAGTTGATAATTCTTCGAGCGCAAAAACCATTACGGTTAACAGCTGGAAAATTTGCAGTATTGTCTAATGGAATGTTTACAATTGTAAGTTGCATTATGGTATTGAAAAAAAAAAATCAAAATTATCATAAAAAAAAATATCGCAGATTTTGAAAACATCTGGCTCTTACATGTCCATGTTACGAGCAACATATTAAAACTAACTCAAATGTATGGCATAAGGTAAGATACTGTTATAAATTGTAATAAGATTCATTATTTTCTCTTTGTTCATGAATGGTAGTTGTCTTACTATAATATAAATAATTATTATATAATACCGTGGGTGAAAATAATCGGGTCAAGAGCATGCCGGAAATATTCTAAAATCTCATCACATGAAAGGAACACGCCGAGCAAAAGCGTACATCTAAACAGTTTTAATTACTGCTCCAAGAATTTCTGAAAGTCAACGGCTATCATATCTATATTGTAAAACTATTAGTGGGAATAGTAGGTGTCCAAGCATATACATGTAAAAGTTTAAGAATTTGTTGAATTCATATGTATATATATATACATTGTTATTTTATATGTATTCGATTTTACACGTGAGATTGTACGATAGCTTCAATATGATTTTTGTCAATGTATATATATTATAAATTAATACTATATAACAGATAATGTGTTTGTTTCAATGAATTTGATGAATAAATTTTTTTATTTATAGTAAGTTCTCCTACATAAATAGAACGATCAACATTAATGGAAAAACATTCGTTATGATCATATAAACAGACTCTAATTGTGTTTGTCCATTTAATTCAAAATGGTGTACATCTACAATTTATATTAAATCACCCTAATTGTCGTCATTAGGTTCGACTATATTTTCATCAAAAAAATCAAGTGAAAAAACTTAGAAAATGTAACAGTTATTGTGAGTTGGAAAACCGATCTCCAACTAGCCAATAACCCAGATAATACCATTAAAGTATGTAATGTTCGAAAATTTTTTTCAATTTTATCTTAACATCTATGAACATGTGTATTTCTGAATTTGTGTTTAATATAAATGTAGTATGCGTAAAAATAGTTGTCATGAGATTATTAAATGAATTTATTGGGTAATTACGAATGAGTTTGAGACAGTGATCAGTCGATAGCCAGGACAGGTCTTTGTATGCCTTCATTGCTTTCATTCTTTCTGTGAGCTTAGCCATAACCAATCACGTTAGTCAGACCTAGAGTTTAAAATAAAATTTAAATATTAGCGGTTCGGTATTTCATATTTTAATTCACCGCACGGAACTACCGAGTACATAACTCGACACGTTTCAACCTGCAATAAAATCAACTTTTCGGGCCGATCTCAACCTATTCTTCATACAATGCAGGACGAAATTCATGCGGAATACTATCGCCCGGGAGCGGTCGTGACTTAAACTTCCAAATATATTTCAGGCACCTTACTCACACTTGATTTATAATCTAAATAATGAAATGCATTAATATTTTTTGAATATAGATAATAGTTGATCACTTTACCTGTCGTTATGATATACATATCGCTTGCTTCAGAATAGTCTCCACTAAAGACCGTATAGCAGAGGGCCATGACGTTCACTGGTCGCTAGATGAAAGTGAACTGAATGTCCTGTTCGTCTTCGATGTGATGCGACCCCCACTCTTCCGTTGTGAAGACAACAATAATATTTACGATCGAAAACATTATCCACGTGCTTATAAATTATTGAGCAAAGCGTGACATGAACTTCACAATATTTTCCAGACATCATAAAAAGATATTAAAAAACTACCCGGTGTGAGTGGAAATAAAGCGTAGTGAAACAAAAACTTTCGATAAAGTTTTCCTAGATCGCCAACTTGTCCTGTGGATGCGTCTTTGTTTCGCCGAGAATAATTCGATTATACTCGTACATTTTCTATGACGTCTTATGCATGCAATACTTCTCAAAGTATATCTCCAAACTCATTGGACGAACATAAGAAAGCGGCGAATAATATTGATACAACCATTGGATGAGATTGAATAAGGCGGAGTGTCATGGTGGCTTATTGGGGGTAAGATATTGTGGAGAGGTCAGTTATACACCTGTCACTCCGAGGAACCTCATCGGTAATGAAATAGAACACTGACGGCTGCTTTCAACACTGTGAGAGATAGTGTTTTATAAAAGTTTTTTTGGGCTCGATATTTGCGAGTTCCAGGAGGTAAGCAAATCGATTCCAGTAACAATAACGTATAATTATAACTATGTCAGAAGTATGATATGTGCGCAATTAAATATCTTGAATTTATTATGAAGCTATTTCCAGTTATTGTAGGTAGTGCACGATTATTATCGAAGATAAAGCCACATTTTCACGTTCGATATTGTGCATACTCAGCTGTCGTCAGTTTTATTCCGACTAACAGTGCAATAAAAATTCGGTAATTATATAAGTTAGTCATTTAAACTGCATATGAATGAATTTTTGTGTTTTCAATTTTATAACTACTATTGATGTCGTCTCAGAGAATGATAACTGACATTCCGTGTATAAGTTGGGAATTTAAGTATATTTTACGTGTGGTTTCATTGTGGCCAAATACGTACAACATTCCAGCTTCTGTTGTACTTTGGATGACATGGATCACTGTTGTTCCATTCCAGCTTATTTACATGACACAAATTTTGGATAATGCAGTGGAATTGATGACAGCAGTTTGTGATTTTTCCACCGAAATCGCATTGTTCTTGAAATTATTGATAGCATGGATTAATCGAAAGTATATTCCACCATGATATATATTATCAAATATGCTTTTTTATAAAATTCGGATTACAATTGGTTCTTGCTTTAAGGACTTTAATGGGTTTAATGATTGAAATGGATGAGGATTGGAAAGAATCAAAAATTAAAGTAACTCGTGAAACACGAGTATCTTGTTTCGTGTCACGTTTAGATCTATATATATATTGCGGAGCTATAATAATGTTTTTCCCAAAATTAATGATTGCTTACTTCACGGATATTCCGGAAAATCGTGAATTTCTTCTGAAGACATCGTATCCTTTCGATGATTACAAGTCACCAATATACGAATCAATCATTATCCTTCATTTGTTTCAAGGATTATTAATGACTGCAGCTGATCTCATGCCACAAGCATTGATAGTTGCTTTAGTAATTTCATTTTCTTCTTTTCAGACATAAAAATCTACAAATTGTAGTATTTTCATCGTTATTTTTAGGTCTCTCATTCCGGTGTACAATCCAATATTTTGCAACAACAACTAGAAGAGTTCATAGTAATGGCAAAACATAACAGTGCTGATAAAAAGATTTTTCTCATGGCTAGAAATGTCATAAAAAAACATCAGAAAAATATCAACTTTGCCAACAGAATTGAAAAGGTGTTTACAGTCATCTCATTCGTTCATTGTCTTTGTAATGGTGTTGCCATTGGTTGCAGTGGTTTAGTGTTTGCGACGGTAATACAACAACTGATGGAATTTTGAAAAATTATTCACCATAATTGTTTGAATTGTATTATTGAATTCATCAGAGCAGAGATCCCATTGATATTGGACGATTTACAATCTATCTCGTGATGAAACTTATTCAAACATTTGTTCTTTGTTATGCTGGAGAATACCTCAGTAATAAGGTGTGAAATAACTGACGTAATTGTTCCATTCATTCGCAATAAGCTAATTGATCTTTGTTTTTGCATAGAGTATGGCCCTTGCCGATGTGGTTTTCCGAAGTAGTTGGTACGACTTGAATCCAAAATATGTGAAAATTCTTCAGCTGATAATTCTTCGAGCGCAGAAACCATTACGGTTAACAGCAGGAAAATTTGCTGTATTGTCCAATGGAATGTTTACAATGGTAAGTTTCACATGGCATCAAAAAAAAATAAAAAACAATTATTACAAGAGAAAATATTGTAGATTTTGAAAACATCTGGCTCTTACATGTCTATGTTACGCGCGACATATTAAAACTAACTGAACTGTTTGACATAAGGTAAGACACTGTTATTTATTGCAATGAAAATCATTATTTTCTCTTTGTTCATGAATGATAGTTGTCTTATCATAATAATAAATATTATATGAAACCTCGGGTGAAAATAGTTGGGTCATGAGCATGCTAGAAATATGCGAAAATTTTATCACACCTTAAGAATACGCCAAGGCTTTACATTAAAGTGTCAGTGCCGGCTGAAAGTACGCCGAGCAAAAGCGTACATCTAGACAGTTTCAGTTATTGCTCCAAGAAATTTAGATAAGTTGACGAGTAACAAACCTACATTGTAAAACTATTAGTGGGAATAGTGGATGTCCAAGCATATACATATATAAATTTGATACTTGGTTCAATTCATAGAGTGAAGGCCGCGAATGTGGATTACACCGCCTCATTAAAAATGTGTAATAACCTAATACCTAAACTTATGAAAATAGGGAGCTTCAATTGTAATAGAGGGCTCTCAAAAGTAGACCTCCCATGTGAATAATCTGTATTGGTTATTTATGTCACACAGAATTAGGAGAAGATATATTTTCTACTTTGCTGCCTTGTCGACGAGTTGAGACAATGGTACGGTAATGTGGAATACCCGGGTTTGTTAATGTTGAATCGGGTAAAAATGTGTAAGGGTTGTGTATAAATGAGGTAATACACAAGTATGAAAACTTATGCATTTATTTATGGAAGGATGATAAAATTGCCTTATTTATATATATATATAGACAGAATTAATACCTCAATATAAACACAATAGTTGCAAATATATGGGTGATTGTTCCTCATTACCCTACATTTTTCATGGGCTCAACCCTCACTATAAACACATCGGACCCAAATCTTTCTTCCTGTATCCTTCGAAAATATTCCACGACGGAAAATGCATGCAGCATCTGGTTGTATGGTGTTCCGTTCGCCTATTCCACATTATCATACCCAAGGGGTAAACATAATTACAATTGCGTTGTTCTTCCAGGGTAACATATTATAATTTTCCAATTGTTATCATATTTATGCACCTATATGGGAGATTTGAACAAATTTTCAAGTATTAATATTAGAATTTGCAGACACAATCAACAAATTATTACTTACCTTCAGAAACTTTGATATTTCCTCAAACACTCTGTAATTTTGTTTTACGTCATGTTGATTAGAAAAGCTCTGCAGGTTTTACGCAACTGTTGCGTGGATTGAGGGATCGTAGTATTGTGTCCAGAATATTGAAATCACTTACGTGTTGGTCAATACCCTGGTTGTCCACATTACCGACTCTATTTTACATTCGTCGACCATACTCTATATACGAGGGCGGTCCGATAAGTACTTAGCCTCAACGCCCGATAGGGCGCAACCGCAAAAAAAAATTTACTGTCGTGTAGAACATTCTCGTAGACGGCTATTGTTGAACTTTCAGCCGAATCGGACGCGCAGTTTTGTTTTGACCGCCTGTGGAAGCGAACGGGTCCGCGGAGTTTAGAAAAATGGAACAAGAGCAATATCGGTAGCAAAAGAGCAATTCTGGTTTTTGGGAGGGAAATCGCGCAGTGAAATGAAAGTCCGCTTGGATACTGTGTACGATGACTCTTCTCCTTCAATGGCGACCGTCAAAAATCGAATCACCGACCGATCATGCTCTTTTTCCATTTTTCTAAACTCCGCGGACACGTCCGCGTCCACAGGCGATCAAAACGAAACTGCACTTCCGATTCGGCTGAAAGGTCGACAATAACCGTCTACGAGAATGTGGCCCCTTCGGGTGGTGAGGCTAAGTACTTATCGGACAACCCTCGTATATACAAGTTGTTATTTTATACATTTATATTTCTACAAATAGGATTGTACGATACCTTCAATATGATCTTGTTAATATATACAGTATGCATTCACTCTATATGCTAGATAATGGGATGTTTCAATCAATGGGATAAATTGATTTTCCTATTCATAAAAAGTTCTTTTACATAGATAGACCGATCAACATTAAGGGGTGACACACGTCTGGTAGAGCCGAAAATGCGATAAAAGAAAAATTTTGTTTAGTGGAGATAACAATAGAAATTGATAAAATTAAATAATACTCATCGTTTATTGGTATTCAAACATTATAGTGAAATTTATTCCACGTTATTTTTACAAAAATTACTATATAAAAAATCATTTTTCTTGAAACTACTACTTCCGACACGGTCTGCATGATAACCCGTACAGTTTTTATTATTTTTTGATACTATTTTTTTTTTTAATATTGGGAATCGACTTCTTCCTAGTGTGTCGAGCTGGATTTTAGATATTTTGACTTGAAAGTTGCATAAAAATAATTAGAGTGTAAATTTATGACGTAAATATTCACTATGGTGAAAACGATTTCCAATATTTAAAAAAAAAATGCATCAAAAAATATTAAAAACTGTATGAGTTATCATGCAGACCGTGTCGGAAGAAATAGTTTCAAGGAAAACGATTTTTTAAATAGTAATATTTGTAAAAATAAAAGGAAATAAATTTTTTCATAATAAATCAATAACAATAAACAATGTGGACCATTTATTTTTTATCATTAGTATTGTTATTCCTACTAAAAAATTTTTTTCTTTTAGCCCATTTTTAGCGCTGCTAAACGTATATAACCCCTTAATGGAAAAACATATCGGTGCAATCTTATCAACAGACACTAGTTGTATCTATTCATTTATTTTAAAATTGATTCAACCGACCGACTGAAAACCTTTTTTTTCACCGAGAATCTCAAGCGGAGGCAATATAAAACTAGTTGTAACTCATGCTGAGCCTGCATTTCACACGGGTTCAGCCGAATGGCTCAAACGATAAATATCAGATGACATGAATCGTGGCTGATATATTACCAGAAACTGTTATACATAAGTTTCCATAAGCTCTTCGCCTTTGTCTAACATTTTTGGAGAGATACTGTTTGTATTGAATACACAGGAACTATCTATTCATTTGAATCAAGAAAAATATATCGGTCGGAAATCTCATAGTAGTAACAGCTATTGTGAATTCGAAAACCGATCTCCCACTAACCAATAGCGCAAACAGCATCCGTAGAATCTTTCATCTTTGAACATTTTTTTTCGATTTGAACTTAACATCTATGAACATGTATATTTCTGAATTTGTGTTTAATATAAATGTAGTATGGGTAAAAATAAATGTCATAAGATCACTGAATAAATTTATTGAATAATTACGAATGAGTTGGAGACAATGATCAGTCGACAGCCAAGACAGGTCTTTGTATGCCTTCATTGCTTTCATTCTTTCTGTGAGTTTAGCCATAACCAATCATGTTAGTCAGACCTAGAGTTTGAATTGAAATTTGAATACCAGCGGTTGGGCATTTCATATTTGGCTGTACCGCAAAGAACTACCGAGCTACAGAACTCGACACGTTTTCAACCTGCAATAAAATTCATCAAATTTTCGGCCCGATCTCAAACTATTCTTGATAAAATGCACGACGAGATTCATGCAGAATACTATCGCTCGGGAGCGATCGTGACTTAGACTCCCAAAAATATTTCAGCCACCACACTAACACTTGATTTATAATCTCTATAATAGAATGCATTAATACTTTTTGAATATAGATAATAGTTGATCACTTTACCTGTCGTTATGATATATATGTCTTTTGCTTCAAACACAGGCCTCCACTAAAGACCGTATAGCAGAAGGCTATGACGTTCACTGGTCGCTAGATGAAAGTGAACTGAATGTCCTCTTCGTCTTCGATGTGATGCGACCCCCACTCTTCCGTTGTGAAGACAACAATAATATTTACGATCGAAAACATTATCCACGTGCTTATAAATTATTGAGTAAAGCGTGACATGAACTTCACAATATTTTCCAGACATCATAAAAAGATATTAAAAAACTACCCGGTGTGAGTGGAAATAAAGCGTAGTGAAACAAAAACTTTCGATAAAGTTTTCCTAGATCGCCAACTTGTCCTGTGGATACGTCTTTGTTTCGCCGAGAATAATTCGATTATACTCGTACATTTTCTATGACGTCTTATGCATGCAATACTTCTCAAAGTATATTTCCAAATTCATTGGACGAACATAAGAAAGCGGCGAATAATATGGATACAACCATTGGATAAGATTGAATAAGGCGGAGTTTCATGGTGGCTTATTGGGGGTAAGATATTGTGGAGAGGTCAGTTATACACCTGTCACTCCGAGGAACCTCATCGCTAATGAAATAGAACACTGACGGCTGCTTTCAACACTGTGAGAGATAGTGTTTTATAAAAGTATTTTTGGGCTCGATATTTGAGAGTTCTAGAAGGTAAGCAAATCGATTCCAGTAACAATAACGTATAATTATAACTATGTCAGAAGTATGATATGTGCGCAATTAAATATTTTGAATTTATTATGAAGCTATTTTCAGTGATTGTAGGTAGTGCACGATTATTATCGAAGATAAAGCCACATTTTTGCGTACGTTATTGTTCATACTCAGCTGTCTTCGGTTTTATTCCGACTAACATTGCAATAAGAATTCGGTAATTCTATAAGTTAGTCTTCTAAACTGCATATGAATGAATTTTTGTGTTTTCAATTTCATAACTACTATTGATGTCGTCTCAGAGAATGATAACTGACATTCCGTGTATAAGTTGGGAAATCAAATATATTTTACGTATGGTGTCATTGTGGCCAAATACGTACAACATTCCGGTTTGTATTGTACTTTGGATGGCATGGATCACTATTATTCCATTTCAATTTATTTACATGTCAAGTATTTTGGATAATGCAGTGGAGTTCATGACAGCATTTTGCGATTTTTCCTCCGAAATCGCATTGTTCCTGAAATTATTGATAGCATGGATTAATCGAAAGTATATTCCACCATGATATATGTTATCAAATATATTTTTTTATAAAATTCGGATTAAAATTGGTTCTTGCTTTAAGGACTTTAATGGGTTTAATGATTGAAATGGATGAGGATTGGAAAGAATCAAAAATTAAAGTAACTCGTGAAACACGAATATCTTGTTTCGTGTCACGTTTAGATCTATACATATATTGCGGTGCTGTAATAATGTTTTTCCCAAAAGTAATAATTGCTTACTTCACGGAAATTCCGGAAAATCGTGAATTTCCTCTGAAGACATCGTATCCTTTCAATGATTACAAGTCGCCAATATACGAATCAATCATTATCCTTCATTTGTTTCAAGGATTATTAATGGTTGCAGCTGACCTTATACCACAAGCATTAATAGTTGCTTTAGTAATTCTATCTTTTTGTTTTCAGGCATAAAAATCTACAAATTGTTGTATTATTATTATTATGTTTAGGTCTCTCATTCCGGTGTACAATCGAATATTTTGCAACAACAACTAAAGGAGTTTGTAATGATGGCGAAAAATAATAGTGCTGAGAAGCAAATTCTCCTGATGGTTGGAGGTGTCATAAAAAAACATCAGAAAAATATCAACTTTGCAAACAGAATTGAAAGTGTCTTTACAGTCATATCATTCGTTCATTGTCTTTGTAATGGTGTTACCATTGGTTGCAGTGGTTTAGCGTTTGTAGTGGTAATACAACATCCAAGGCAATTTTGAAAAATTAGTTGTTTCAATTATCTGAAAAGTATTATTGAATTCATTAGAGCAATGACCCCATTAATATTGGGCGATTTACAATTTACATCGTGATGAGACTCATTCAAACATTTGTTCTTTGTTATGCTGGCGAATACCTCACTAATAAGGTGTGAAATAATCGTCGCAAATTATTCAATTCACTCTCACTTAGTTCATTGCACTTTATTTTTGTATAGAGTGTAGCCGTGGCTGATGTGCTTTTTGAAAGTAGCTGGTATGACTTAAATACAAAATATGTGAAATTGCTTCAGGTGATGATTCTTCGAGCGCAGAAGCCATTGCAGTTAACAGCTGGAAAATTTTCTATATTGTCTAATGGAATGTTTACAGTTGTAAGTAGCATTATGGCATTGAAAAGAAAAAGAAACAAAGTTATTACAATTAGAAACATTACAGATTCTGAAGACATCTGGGTCTTACTTGTCTATGTTACGCGCAACATATTAAAACTAACTCAATCATTTGGCATAACGTAAAACGCTATTATATATCGTAATAACAACAATTATTTTTCATTTTCTCAAGAATTGTACTTATTTTACAGCAATAGTAATAATTATAACTATTATCATATAGAACTTTACAAAAAGCTACTGCTATCCTAAATGAACTTTCCCAAATAATAATCCATTCCACAGTTCAAATCACATTATTTCTTCTGTTATAACGTTTACAGTAATAAGTACATAAACTATAACTAAGTATTTTCATTTGCTAATGACACCTGTTGAAAGGCCACGAAGATGGTCCCTTGCTTTGTCTAGTGGAGCGCCTTGAGATATTACATAGTCGTTAGAGTCAACACCCACGAGCTATTAACCGTTCAAGGATACCAACTAACATTGCAATGTAAGTTACCACTAAGTGAAATCAGCTTTCACTTTCATTTTATCAATGACGAGTTACACTTTTTTTTTCTCTATAAAACCTAAATTCAAGATGAATCTTCCTGAAATAACTTTCAGAAAGAAAAAAACTTTCAAACACCTCCTTCCGAAGTTTTGCTAGACGTATTCGTTGAAAATAGAGTGCAATAAAGTCGTTTCTTATCGTATTTCAGATATTGCAAAAATGTACAGGAATTGAGCGAGACTTGAAAAATACCGCGGATGGGTATTCATGCGATGGAAACTTGATGAAGTAGGATTTTCCTTCAATTTCACTTCTTTGCAAAGTACAATATAAGATGTTGGATATTTATGGAAAATTTCGTACTTTTTCATAAACGAAATAATTATGTAAAATACATTCATTCAAGTACATACTATAAAAATATGGGACTTGTTAATTTTAAAAAAGTAAATGAAAGTAAGTGAGACCTTATCTTTTGTGCGTTCCCCCCCAACGTAAATGTAACATCAAATCCCAGCTTCATCTTCAGTTATTATCGGCAGTAATTTACCGTAGTATAAGGAAAAAAAAAATGCCTGACGCTACCACTCTCCAGGGTAGATTAAGAGCATAAATTTTATCCAGATATTGTCTACTACGCGGGAAGATGATATCCGGTAGTGAAGAACATAAAAAGAAAAATATTTTCCTGTTCTCGTTTTTCCAGTTTTTTTTTTTACTGTTTAAGCAATATCATCTTTTTATTTTCATCTTCCGAGCTTTAGGATCAAGTATCGTAAATCGTTTTAACAATAAATTTACTCTTAATGCTTCTTCCGATCAACAGTAGTAGGTACTGCCGCGAAATAAAATATAAAAAAAACAATAAATAGAACAAAGGACCATAGTAGCTACAATGCGTAAGTATAAGTGACACATTCGATTTATATCCCAATACCACTCTATACAGTAACAATTGTCCTCCCGCACAGTATACAGTTGAGAGTAATGCAAGAGTGACTATCTTTTTTTTCTCCCCTTTCCCATTTCTCCTCTGTCATGAACTTTTTTCATCTCCGTTTCTTTACCTACATACTCAATTCCATGATTCCACCGCTTTGTTCGCTATTCGATGTGTCATATGGCCCGGAAGAGATGGCAATTCAGACGAAACGGCCGGTTAAGTGGAGCTCAAATTCCTCAAACTGTTTTCATCCCGATAGTCGGCATTTTCCTTTCAAACTCACTTTATATATACCCTATAGTCAGGAAACGTTAAAGTTTTATACTTACATGTGGGATTCATATAGAATTCCTGCAAGAACTTCTAGAACAAATCCTCAAAGAAAGATAAACGATCATTTCCAATCACATTTAACTCTCTTCTTTTTTTTCCTTTTTCACAAAATCCAAATAAAAAAACCATATTTAACATGTTCACAGTATATATATTATATACATAAGTATTCATTAAATGAATATGAGGAGCTGGGTTACTTTAACTGACACCCTCGTTGTGTAATATCATATAAGGGATGTTTCTTTGTTCGTTGCCCGGCAGTAATGTCCTCTATTTTTGTCTCGTCCTATCTCATTTCTCACCCTCACTCGATTTAAACTCGCAGCTCTCTTTCCCTACTGTGTTTCGCTGCATTCCCCCATCACCACCATCACCACCACCCGCACTCACCCCTTTGCCTCCGTACGCTAACACACTACCACTATGATTTCTCTTCTCACGGGCAGCGACGCGCCAGGGCCGTTGAGAGAAGTTCCCGGGGCCACGATGGTGTTGTCATGGCAACCGGCAGCCCATTGCCAATCAACGTGAGGGTTGCACTCGTACGTGCGTTTACCCACGCTTTCTCCCTTTCTCTCCCTCTTTCTCCAACCCATCCGCGCACATTCTTCTATTTTGTGACGGTCTTTGTCACCCCCGGAGGCTATAACAAGCCCATCCACTGATTTTCCTGAGCGCCTGGTCTCATACAAACGCCAAACACTGTTGCTTCCGACTAGGAAATAAAAAATTCTACAATGTTTGCATACGTGAAATTTTTCGTTTTTTTTTTAATTTCATCTTTCAGTTTCAATTTACAGGAATATTTTATGGCAGACAATTGGTCTATATGGTGCTGATGCACGTGGAATATTTTGAGTCGTTTTATTCTCGGTAAAATAACGAGTGGAAACAATTCAGTTTATCTTAGTGAATAAAATTTATTTCACCATGAATTTGGATCACTTACCGTTGCGTATATAAATGAGACATATATATCTTTTCAGAAACCTTATCTACTATCAACTATTACATATATATGTATAAGTTTTACTTACTGAGCACAATTTTCAATTTACTGCTAATACTCTTCGGTTTCCATTAGTCCTCATTGTCCAAAAAAAAAAAGAAAAGAAAAGAAAAACCGTCTGAAATGAAATCCCCATTTTTAAATTGTTCCAAATTTAAATTTTAGATTAGAACTTCACATTTAATGAATTTGACTTCACTTACGTGCAAAGTCTTTATTGCAAATTTTCCCGATGCAAAATTACAAGAATTTCATATATATATATATATGGAATAGTTTTTCCTCACCTGTAATTAAGTGGGTCCTAAGTACAACACATTATACCTTCAAATCCGTACTGCGCATTGTACCTTGATGTTGAAAATGGCGGCGTATTAACACATGAAAGAACGTGTGTCGTGCCAAAGTCTGAAATTAGCGATGGTACTTGTCAATGCCAGTGCAATACCAATTAACGATGTATAGTTGAATGAAAATGTGAGTGAGAGAGACAAAGTAGAAAATAGCTTTAGGCAATTGACTCGGAAGATACATCGCCAGTGAACCGACATAAATCTAGTTAATGGGCTCGTCAAAATGGTCATGTAATGAGATGGTATGTAAAACAAATATTATCGAGTGACGGAACATATACAAAATGTGAAAAATTTGTTTCCACCACGTAATACATTGATACAACCATGATATTTCATATTAATTCAGCAACTTTTAATATAAATCTCCAATTATTATATACATCTTCAGTGAAAACAATTTTCTATATTTTTTATTTTTTAATTGAAACAATTAATTAAAACAATGATACTAATATTCACATCTATTTCCTCAGATTCACAATTAAAAATATCATTTAATTGGGAAGAGAAAAAATAAGAGTAAAAAATTGCATTTTTATCAAAGAACTGATGAAAAAAATATTTGCAATAGCCATTGGCCTTTTCTGAATAATGAGTGGTTGAGTTAGTATTGAATACTTCATATATAAGATACTTGGAATACGATGAATAATAGTGATACAGCACGTTTGAATTTCTGCCATCGTCTCTGCGGGAGAATCTGTAGAGTAATCATGGTTCTGTGATGCTTGTAGGGACTATAGGCGCATATATATATTCAATTCCGTTTTGGAATTTGCATTCGAATGATGCTTCAGACAACTGATGGCCGTGGTTATAGTTATATCAAAGCTGTCTATTAGGGAAATTGTGGAGGAAGGGTTGGAAAATTTAGGTTTAGTATAGGATTATAAGCCTGTCATATTCTATAATATTGTGTCATACACATCCGTAAATTTGGATTAGAGTAACTTTATATATATGAAACATTCAGATAAATGTATATAGTGTAATTATTTTTAAATGTTCATGATTAAATTTTATACATAAATATCAGGTGATATTTATACTGATGAATATTAGTTGCCCATTATCCGCCTCATTCTCTATCCATTCAATCAATGGCAATATACGCTCAATTTCGTGAAAAAGTAATTAAATTCAACACCATATTCAATTGAAATACTTGGTATATTTACGTTTTACCAGACTATTTTACATTGAACCGTATCAATTAATTAATATTGATATAATGGACTAGATGTGATATCTATCAATATGTATAAACACATTTTAGTTCAATGTTAAATCAATGGTTGATGACAAATATTGTATATCATGTAATAGATGTGTGTTGAGTTAATTTTATCGAATTCATGTAATTGCTAGAATCAGAATGATATATATTGACAGTCTGCCCACACAAGCTTTTTGACCAAAAATATTATTCTGGTTTTGCCGAGAGAATCAATGGGTCTAATGCACCGGCGAAAACGATGCACCGGCTGGTCATAATTAGTATTGTATTACACTATTATACTGCAAATATGTAAATGTAGCATTTTAACGGTCGGGTGATTTGCTCTGGTGAACACACATATACACACAGTATATATCAGTACGTAAATACAATGGTCAATACTCTTTATGGGTCACGGGGCACGCATTGTTTATTTTGTGTGGCTATTACCTTAACCAAGAGCAAATATGAACTTTGGTAATATATAAACTAAACATAAACAATGTATAAAGCGACTGGCAAGAAGATTTTCTCGTGGTTCTTGTTGTCATTGTAAATTGTATGATCTCAAGACAAATGAATTGATAATGAGACCAAGGAGGATTATTTTCCATTAAATTCTTTATAAAGAAACTCTACCTTTATCACATTAATATTGCATCCAATAAATTAATTTGCAATCGTTTGAAATATATCTCGGTGGAAAATGACGAAAAGAACAAATAGAAAAGAGAATGGAAACCAATTAATTAAATGTTCATACATATATACATGCTTTTAACGTAAGTAGCATCTTATTAATTATATTTTCTTTTTCTTTCCGCCTATTCCCACAATCCTTCACTTACAAAATTTAACTTCAACTCAACTCGCTCTCTATTTCCTCTTTGCCCTTTTACCCTGAACAATTCTTATATTCTCCTACTTCCTTTTATTATTTCTAATTTTTATTGTTATTATTATTTTTTTCTGTTCTGCAGACGATGCTTTTAGTCGTTATGAAATTTTCAATTAATCACTGGAAGCGGTGCTGAAAAAAAGAAATACGGCTGCCGGTTGAATTTTCTTTTCGATTACACTGAATTGCAATTAAAAGGTGGAATGCTTGGTTAATTGCAACAATTAGAATATAATGCAGAATGGTGCGGAATCAGTGAGTGAGGGAGACAAAGATGAATATATTCTCTATAGAGGGAGAGAGAGTAGTGAGAGAAGAATTGGGCGGTTGCATCTCGTCGATTAATTGAATAGTGAATGCGTCACGTTCACGCCGGAATTCACCGCATGGCTTCTGTTCTTGTGTCAAGCCTACATGTATAATATATACGTCTGCAAATAAATATACATATATATATATATATGTATTGTCCTGTCCCCGACATTTCAAGCAAATCCTATCCATGCATACACATATACATATATAGTTAACAGTAGCATGGACACGGCGAATGGAAGCCGAATGTAAACATGAGATACGTACCTACGTGACTTTGTAAACACGAGGTGTAAAGCAGCAAAGTATACAAGAAAATCCCTGTGTTCCAACCAAAGCTTCGCCATAGAAAGTGGCGTAAACACAGTTAAATGTGTATCACCATCATCACCACCACCCCTACTATTCACCATTCTTTCATACATTCGTATATTGTCTGGATTTTTAGGCGCTGGGGCACTTTCATTTATGATGTAGCGCCATATGTAAGTATAAGTCAAATATGATTAAAGGTGATAATTATGAAATTGTTTGAAAACAATTCGTATACACGTGAAAGAAAAAAAAAAGTTGAATATATTTGAAATCATTTAATATTTTACTTTCCATCGAGTAGTGAGTAAATCATTGGGTTCGACCGATTTTTCACATGGCAAGACGACACATAGATTAATATTTTTTTGCACCACTAAATTCACAACCAAACAATCAAAGTGGATATTATTATTTACTGAAATTCCATCAATAATAATAATAATAATTGTGGGAGTATTTTGAAAATGGGTGGACCAACAAAATTGAAAATTTATATAGTGAGTTGATTGTCACTGAATTGATGAACAATTGTTATATCATATTTTTCTTTTTTGTTAACAGTTTATAACGTTTTGTTACAAATTGACGGAGTGGTATAAAGTAACAAAGGATTTTGAGATAGTGCAATGAATTAATATATATTAATTGAGGATAAACAGAAAGATCTGAAATCAGATATTTCGTATTATAATTTTAATTTCGATTACAAGTATAGAGAAAAAATGACAGATGTGGTGTTACGACATGGCATAATCGATTACTTCTCATTTTGCACTCAATGTGCAAATACATATACATACATATATATATATATATATGTATATGTGTATGTGAGAAGGGATGCACATCTGTCCATTTCACTGTTCTCAACTTATTATTCACGCACGTGACAATTCATACACGGTATACTCTCTCTGTCATAAGTTTATTCTAATTGTAATGTGTCCATAACGTGAAAGGAGGGAAATGGACGAATGGGGTGAAAGAAAAAATTGGAATGAGGTTATAATAATTGGCAAAAATTAATGGACACTGTCTTTAGATACAGTTATATCACATATGCACATATATAAATGCCAGTGAGAATATAACGCGGGTTGTAAAACGACTACCAGCCATTCTACAAAATTCCTTGATATACATATTTAATTGAACAACAATATGGATATTTATATTTAACAAACGTTGGAAAAATAGAGTAATATGCAGATATATGTGAGTGTGTAATCAACATTTATGAACATTATTTATGATGATATTTCATTTCGTATCTGAAACATCGTTAAATAAATATATATTTACGAGAATTACTGTACCACAAAGTAGTTATAAAATTTATATAATTCATATTTACATATATATATACAAAATAATGATACGGTAATTAATAATAAATATAATAATAGTGTCGTATTATTGATCTGCAAAGAAAATATATCGTAATGTCAATGTTATTGACACATCAATGTCTGCGAAAAAAAAACAAATGAGAAAACAAAAGAAAGAAAAAACGAAAAATATGAAAACGAAAATAGTATTTTGTAATTAATTGCGGCAGTAAATACCTGTCACTCAGCCAATTGTATCACACCGGAAATTACTCGGAGATAGAGAATGTAAATACGTTGGTTTAATAAATACATACACAAGAGTGAAAGGGAGAGGAAGTGAGAGAGAGAGAGAGAGAGTGAAGTATACATACATTGTATAATCGCACATGGCTTCACCTCTCACGCTGGCTTAAATGAGTATTTTCGTAAAATCCAACATATATACATGTATATATATACACACATATACATGAGAATCTATAGACCACCACTATGCAATACGCATATAGCCAACAGTGGGTTTCACAAGGGTTGCTCGTACATCTGGCAGTAACCGGTATTACTGGATACGCTGGCATATACCGCCAGCAAATTTAGTGGTACATTATACGCGCGTTTCCTCTTGTCGAGTCGAGGACGAAGGGATATGACTGCGTGTAAGGGAATGACAGAGAGGAGAAGAGAAACAGAGAGAGTGGGGGAAGAAAAGGTGATGGCATTTGCCGTTGATATCCTGTAGAGTGGCGCAAAATATAAAGTGTGGACACCAGTAAATGGGCAAAACCTGATAAATGATCAATGTGGTCAGATATGGGTTGAGAGTAATACACTTTTGTCATGAAATTTTGTAATAAAAGAATATTTACTATCTAAATATGATGAATTGGTGAACATTTTAGGCAAAATTGAATATTATTGGCAATTAATATTATGGTGGTATTTCAAGTTATACAATTGCATCAATTTGTGGATTTATTTTCCATGATGATTAATATGGAAAAGTGAACTTGAATGGTCTATGTATATGTGGATGTGTGTATTTATGTGTATGCTATAGGAATGTAATTATTATTAAAAATGGAATGACTATGCATGAATTGAAAATATTTATTTGCAATTTGATTGGGATAACATAAAAGCGGTACTTAAATAATATCGCCGATAATCATTTCAAAATGATTATTATTTATATGTAAATTCAATATGTGCGCTCTGCGTTCAATATCGAAGCAATGATTGACTATCGTAAAACTTCTACTTTATGTGGAATATTTTTTTTTTTTGTTTAAAATACGAATATTCCACTTTTTTAGTTTTTGATTGAATATGCCAGTGAAAAAAAAATTTCCCATTACAATTTATTTCTTGTCTATGCAATTTTGTTTTCCACATCAATATCATATATTTTGCGGTAACACGACACTGTAGTCAGTTAATGTTCTCTTGAATTCCGCAGTATTGACCAGCAATCTCTTTGTTCATATTGGACAGAATATTTTTCTCTTTTGTTTGTTTTTTTTTTTCATTTTTTTCCCCATTTTATAAACGAGTATAAAGAGGGCGAGATGGAATATGGACGTGCACCGGTTGAACGAGTTTTTTGCCTTTCATTCGCGTGCCACGTGTCGGCTGCGTGCCCAACGCTGAATATATCGTCGTCTCTTTTGCCTCTCACTCTATTTCATTCTTCGTCACTCGCTCTCGATACCGCCACCCTCCTGTTATGCTAATTTTTATGCAGCCCCGCAAAATTACCAGGGACATGTGCGCTCAACAACCATTGAAAGGTTATCGCGTTTATGTACCCCATCGACTTTGCGCTAGAAGTTTGCAAAACTACCGTTTCCTTTGTCCACCTTTTTTTACACACTACTTTCCACAATGCAATTCAAATATTGTCAGTGATTAAAATAGTTATTGTTCAAATGAATAAACAAGTCCTACAGCAAATAGAAATGATAAAATTATGTTTTTATCATAAATTTCATTCATAAAAAATTTTATCATTTAATTATTCTCAACTTTCACTTTTTTCATGCGCATCAACTATAAAAATTGTTTCAAAATTGGTATAACTCAACATTGGAGGATGTTTCATAATATATTGCTTACTCTCATCATCATTTTCCGCCATTTCAATATATAAATTCTACTGTAGTTTGTATGGAAAGTAAAATTACAAATATATGATTAATACAGATAATTATTTAAGACAGAGCAACAAATTTTACGCTAATGAATTTCTTCACATTACACAATATATATGAGTAGACATTACAACGAAACTATATACGACTGACACAATATTTGTCTCACCGTGAATGAGTGTGGCAGGGTAGATTGGCCGTAAGATTTCCTCTCTGGTAAGCTAATTAGTGTAAGTCACGTTGAAATGAAATTTTCGGCATCTAGAGTGAATGGAAGGTAGTACAGGAAAATCCCTGCGGTCCTGACTCACTTTCTACCTCTCTCTCTCTCTCTCTCACTCACCTACCATTTTCCTCTGTGTAATTCACATTGAAATATGTGCTATATGACGTTAAACCCACGAGTATTCATTAGCCGAGTCACGACCAAATATTTGTTTCGGAAAACTGGCCCTCTATCTACTACGTATGCACACACGATTTGTTCATCTGCTCCGCTTCCTCTCCATCTCTCATTCTCACTGTTTCTCACAATTCTCATACAAACATACCAGTCATTATTAACAACTAAATCAACATTGATTTCTCAACCACTCAATTGTAGTAAAGAAAAAATACATAAACTGTATTGTTCACAAAATATTGAAGTAACAATAATTACTTTTAATATTTCATTTATGAATAAATATAATTTATTCAATGTGTTGAATTGTAATGATTGGTGAATGAGCTTTTAAACGTGTGCCAGTACCCACGAATTAACTTAGGATGTTATAGTTGAGCATGATTAATTTATTTAAGATAGAAAAAGGGTCCTAATGTATATGTAGACGAGTAAATGATGTTGCTATCGGGTTATAGAGGACGTTATGCACACACACCTGGCACGTATACCGCCTCGGGGCCCAACACATTGATGGACCCCACGTTCCATATATATATATTTTTTTTTTTTCCAAGGCGAGTGTGTGTTCGGCAGATGGCACGGGACAGAATGGTCGCCAGCTGCCGAAAAAGCCGCTCTGCGTAATATAGTCACAGTCGCCTTCTCTTTTATATACATGTTAGATATATATATATATATATATATATATACGCCTATGATGAGGATTGTAAAACGAAGCCCCCCATGCATCATGGAAGTCTCCGGAGAAAACCTGTTGTTGCCGGGTGGCTTCATTTTGCTGCTAGTGCATTGAAGAGGAATCTGGCACGAGTGATAAGGAGGTATCAGTTAAGCAGAAAAGAACAGAAGAAAAAGTGAAACGTAGTTAAAGAAAACGAGTGGTTCTAGACTTCGCCAAATTGCAGTGACAAATGGATTGAATGGATGGCAAGTGAAAAAGAAGTTGAAGTAAGATGAAGAAGAGGAGAAAAAAAAGTTGTACAGTTACTTTATATACTTGTCTCCCTTTCCGCACGATTCTCCTGCATGTCCCCATTTTCTCCTCACTTCTTCCAATATTTTTTTCCACTGTTTGAGATAAATAACTTTTGACTAATTTGATAAACTAAAGTGTGTCAAGATACAGCACATTTGCTGTAGAGTCATTGCTAGTTGAAGAAGTTGAATAGGAATTTCATGAAATTAATTAAACTATGTAATTTCTTCATCTTTTTTTTTTTTCCATTTGAATGATGTGCTGTAACTCGTTGAAACTCGAGTAACGAGTAGCGCTTAAACTTTGTATTGGCAGTATATATATATATATATATGCTTCCCGTTGAGTTGTCAGGTTTGTTAGCAGCTGGAGAACTGGCACAGCTGTCCACTATAATCGTATATGTTATGTATATATGAATACGCATGTAACCACTCATAAGACTATCACTGAATCTTTTGGGAGAATTTTTATAACGCTTCTGCAACTTGAAAAAAAAACAAAAAACTACATCATAAAATTAATTTTCGCGTTAATTAATTTCAGCTATTTTCCAAGTATATCACTGTAAAGAGTAATATATATTCTTTATCAAAAATATATTTTGCATATCCACTAAAAACAATAAGCATTTGATAATACAGTCCAACTAAATGTTTTATTGTATAACATATTCAGTGTTAAAGGTTTCCTCAATCAGATGTGATAAAAAAAATTCATTATAATATTTTATGATCGACGCGATTAGTTATTGTTGGCGATGTAAAGTTGAACAATGACGCGTGCCAAGCAGCTGTTGCTATATATTCTTTCCGATTGCAGCGCCCCGATCATTCATTCTGACTCTATCTCTCTTTCACGTCACGTTTCTCGCATCTACCCTCGGTTGCTTCTCATTCGTGCGTGTGCCAGAGAAATTGATCAAAAGAAAAATCATTCACGGGCATCAGTGTATATACACTCGACTCGGTTTTACCAGCCGTGTCCCAGTCCCCAATGTCAGGCCCCTGCTTTTACCTCACCGCCCCGCTAGTCAACCACTCCCTCATCATTCTCTCTCGAACGTCGTATTAAATGGCACGACCCCGAGGCACCCAGCCAGCAACAATGAAGCCTCCTGCTTTGCCACGTGGCGGCTATAAGAATAATATGGCAACGGTCACGTGCCCACCAACACCCTGGTTGTTTCTTTTAGATAGAAAAAAATTAAAAATAAAAATTGACGCATGGTAAAATGATGAAGGAGAGAAACAGAGAGGCAGAGAGAGAGAGGATTTTGATTTTATTTTTTACAGTTCTTTTTTTTTATTTTGGTGTTAATTCTTTGTTCGGTATTGAAACCTCGAGAATGTTTGAAAATTCTTTATAGAGCCCCACTAAATTGAATTAATCACAAAAAGGTATAGGATTTTATTTGCTGCCACTATAAATTTGAATTATTTTGAAAAGTATGTCACGCTAATGTATTATGTATACATAAATTGTGTTTTTAATTAATCAAATAAATAGCAACGAGTATAAATTAAATATATAGTAATTGAGTTACGAAAATTGCAGTTACATGAATTCATGGGCTTAGTGAAATTTCGATAGTTTAGTGAGGGAAAATAAGCGCTATCGCGTTCGAAAATTGTCTTAGGCTCGTTCGAACAATCGTGTGATTATGCCACAATGCACAAAGAAGGGAATTGCGTACTGGCAACATCATCAACAACGGGAGTAAGCTGGTGGGGTTGTCGTTGCAGCGAACACGAGAGGATTGCTGTGGTTCACATTTATACATTAAAGTTCTTCTAGCGCCACTGAAAAAGATCGAGCAATTACACGTTTATTATCACCCATATACTGAACAACTATATTCCACATACTGGAAAATTGGAAAAATCAATATATTTTATTATCTATTAAATGGAATACATATGTAATAAATACAATTGTTTATTCTTCAAAATAACTTCATAAACGTTGCATGTTCTATGTCTATAATAGTAAATATTTCAAAATACAGAATACACATATATTGCTTTTTTTGTTTGTTTTATATACATATCAAAATGTTTATTTCATTCGAATAGATGGTTTTTATCGCGTGTTCACTCGTAACTATTCGATCTTTTTCAACTGTAAGTTAATTGATGAAGGAATATATTTCTCTGTGAAGTATTTCATAGTCCTCGGAATGATACTCATAATAAAGTAAACTGGTCACGCTATAAATTTTATTCACAATACTTCTCAAATTTATACGTACTCATATCAATGTATTAAATCGTATTTGCATATAAAAATAGTTCAAGAATATTTCACTTTATCTTTTAATTGACATGATTTCATTTTATTCATATTCAAAACATCGACATTTATGTCACTCTAATAATAAATTTTGAAAACCTTTATTGAACAGTATGGTGAAATACAAGATTAATACAAATGGTTATTCAACGATTTAATGTTGAACCAACACCTCGTACTCTTTGTATGAAATTTCCCTGCCATCATAAGAAACATACAAAGTGCCATGGCTGCGATGGATCTGGGAAAAAAAAAATTCATCAAATCAATAAAAATCATTCGTGTAAAATAATAAAATGGTAAGTATGTATTATAATTTTTTACATTGTAATAAACTCAATAGATATTAATCATATTTTTATTTGTATAAACATAGGAGAAAAACAATTCCGTGATTACCTTTCCAACAACCGGTGTACCATGATGATAAGTTCGACCTACAAAAAGCGGTTCGCCGTCGACCGTTCTACCACCCTCAACTGCTCCCGGCGGTACTTGACCATTCCTCGATGGAATCCAATGGAATTCAGCAGGCATAAGAATCTTGAAACGTGATTTGAATTATATGCGAAGGGTATGTTTTATTGAATAACTAAATAGGTTTATATTTTATCAAATACACCGACAGAATATCACACTACAGATTAGAATGATAAAGTGTAATAAAAAATCATTTTGCTACGAAAATACCGAAAATTATCTCTTAAATTACACAGTGTTGATAACTGTTTCACGATACCATCAAGATAATTCAATATAAAGTTCTTCAATGCTCAAATTCAGCGTTCAATAATATGTCCAATTGATAAGAGTATAAATGAATACATAAGAGCAAAGAATTATACATAATGGTGAATGATTAATTACCTCAAAGTCATGTTTCAACACTTCTGAACCAGCATAAGAGATATAAGCAACGCCATGCTCGGGTTTGCCTTTAGCTGGCAACGTATCACCATTATGATGCGCACGTGCAACAACAAGTTGAGCACCATCCTGATCCTGGCCAATGGTGACCATGCCCGGTATGCAGTATCTCGCACCTGTGTATCTCACCCATTTGTATCCTATAATATACATATACACAGACACAGTTGGCAAACCGCCATTGATTCAATGTGGTATTGTGGCATAGGCGGGTGAGATCCGAGAGAAACGTGGGTAGGATTGTAGGAGCAATTGTGGCGTACGATACCCATAGTGTGAAGCAGATTCGCTGTCTGATTACGTTGGTGGCGCAAAATTTTCGCTCGGCAACATTCAGTTTATTTGTTACTACACCGTCATGGTGTGATGCTATTATATGCATTTATACAAGAATGTTCTAATACACCGCAATTGCAATTGAATTTAATTTCGAAAATAAAAATAGGAAAATAATGAGTTTGTTTGTTTCAAATAGATTATATTATAATGCAATTATGATGTTAGTGATTTTGAATTGAATTGATATTCAAATCATGAATAGAATAAACAACTCTGCAATTTGAACAGGTGAAGATGGCATTTGACATGAATAAATGCAATGGCAATCGAATAAATAATAAGACTGGTAGATATAAATGATATAAACTTTACCAACAATATAACCATTAATATAATTTCAGCTGACTTTTAGTTCACTAAAGAATATAACTATCATTTATTTGTATTTCACGACTTTATTCTGAAAGGAAAGGGATTACAAACGAATCAGCAGAATGAAAGTTTACCAAGTAGTTTCGAGTTGTTTTGAAAATAAGAACTAACTTGGATCGTGATGCATATGGTGCATACTATGCAAACAAAAATATATATTTGTATATATCAATACATATGTATATATATATATATATGTATACGAGAATGTAATGTAGTTGGAATAGAAGCGAAAAGGGATATGAGTGTGTTGTAAGCGCAACAAAATGGCTATGAAATATTTTCCGGAAACTCGTAATATAACGGCGCTTATCGTTTTCCGATACTTGATCGTTTTCATCGATAAGCCTCTTATCTCGCGCTCTTGACGCATCCTCCTCTTGTCTGTGAACCAGTCGGATTACCAGTTACTAGGTTATTAGAACCTATACTCTACATATATATATATATATATATACATACACATATATAAATATATATGTTTTTTTTTATTTTAGAATCCGCTGAACCTAAGGTGAATCTGATACAAGGTGTGTGATGTTATTGGTGATATTCAGAGGATAACTTGATATGTTATCATGAGGTGAGATACATATTTCTTCCATTTTTATTTGGATACACTAAATGATAAATCAGATGATTTATCTCCAATACAAATACTTGCATATACGTACTGAATTATAAAGAATACCTTACTATATATATATATATATATATAATGCAACTGTAAATGAATGACATTCAGTAAATAAATTAATGAGTTGCATTTGTGAGAAATTGATTTTCTGCATTAGTTGAAAATGTTTGAGAGAGAGGTTACTCAAATTTCAATTTAAAAATCAGTGATTGGTCATAAAAAAAATTTTACACAATAAAATAAAAAACAATTACAATACCATATAAATATATGTATATATATATTTATATATTTATATTAAGTCTGATATTTATTTGAATCATTTTTTAATCGTTCGAACTTCATAAGGATCATATGAGTTTTTATATCTTGATGAAAGATTTAATTCTTCGATAAAATTTCAAATATACCTACATATAATAAATTGAAAAATGGGTGTACTAACCTGGCATCGTGAATTATAGCGTAATGAAGTGTTCAGCAGCTTGTTGACAACTGTTGAATTTGTACGTGTGATGGTATTATTTTATAGACGCCCACAATAACGTAATCGATATGGATTCAAAGAAAAATACTGTACATTTAGATTATCGGTGAAATGTGTGCCTTGTGTATATGTGAGATATGTTTGCCATGCGCCGTGTAGTACATTCAAATACCCACTGATGGCGCTACCATTTCGTTCATAATGCCTGAATATTATTATGTCTCTATATTCAACATTTAATCACTCTGTATGAATGAATATATATATATATATATATATAGAAATTAATTAATTAGTTGGAATCATTTGAAGTAGATGATTGGATTTGATTAAATCTCTTTGATCAGAATAGTCCCCCTCCACTGGTATTTCAGTTGTATGATTTTTTTTAACTCTTCCACTAGCGAGCAAAAGAAGACAAAAGTTTTCGGGTGCAAACGAATATATATATAGAGGAGGCCTTGAGGCCATTTAATTCTAACTCCTGTCTCAAGTTTTCTCGTCTCGTACTCAGGCAGTATAACACGTGAGTGGAAAAATAAAAAGATGGAAAAAAATGAATGGGAAAAACGAAAATAACAGGCGAAAAAAAAAAAAAAAAAGAAATAAAAAAAAATAAAAAAGTAAAATCCAGAGGAAAAAAAAACGCTGGGGTTTCAGCGACATGACACGTTGTGTCAGTTGAGGGTAGAAGGAACAAAGAACAAGGGATATGGATAAGCTGGGATCTGCATTACGTCATGCAACCGCCAGATTATATATATGAATGTACAAATGTGCAAATGCTCATGTGTGAATGACGCATGCGAGCTATATATCTATTTCATGTGCCAAAGAGTGAGCTTTGGATATCTTCGGTATGTTTCCCCTTTCACAATATATCTTTCCATTACAACTTCATAATTTTCATAAGTAAACATTTATCTGAATAATAATTTTTAATGTAAAATAAAAAAGAAATATTTCAACGACGATGCCTGGTTTATAATTAATTTTAATTTTCTATATACACAATGAGCTCGGTTGAACAAAACGATACATGAATCGCAGTGACAGTAGAAACAATAGAAAAAAAAAAACGATAAATTGCTACCAGAAATTATGCAATGGATAAAAATGTTTCAGGTATAGTAAATGTGGAAAAAGCCAGTGATCATATGTAGACAAATTCACAGTAAAAAAGCAAAATAATAAATTTTGCACAAAACAAATACTTAGTTATAGATGTGGAAGTTTGTTATGATTTTTGTATGCAATGTGGAGAATGCGTCGGGATAGTAGTGTAGATGGTGAGTGAATGAGAAAGTAACGCCGCCGGGTGAGCGCGTCCTGGATTAAATTTGCATAGCTTTACTCAATCCCTTGTCCTATTAGGTATAGTGCAGTGTTGTATTCTGGACAATATTAACCGGGATGAAATTTTGATATGCCAGGATTTAAACTGAAAGATGAATCGAAACATTATGCTATTTTTTTAACTTATGAATAATTCGTTAAACATTAAAATTAATTTTAAATTAAAAGTTAATGAAGGAATATACATGGAGAAGACACAGGTAATTATGTAAGTATATTGATTGAACTTATGTAGATACTATGGAATATATATTTATTTAAATATAATTTAATCATTTGCTTTATTTTTTTGAATAACTTACTCTGTGATGACTGGTTATTAAGCAAGCGTGAATAAAACAAATGGTGAATAAGAATTTTCAATGCGATATTATAGACGTATGGATATCAGATGAAAAATATTGACGCACGCAATATGAAAAAAATTTTGTGCATGCAGGAATTTGTGACCGCAGTGTATTTATGCATGTATATAAATAATTTGTTTTTTTTGACAGCATGCAGGGGGTAGAAGGTGAAGCACTGTCTCTTCTCACTGCAATCACTAAATTTCCTTCATGGATATAATTTCAACTCGCGTGCCGTGTAAAATATGCTCTTTTATTCTTCCGCAGCGAATAAATAACTTGTGATAGAGGTGGGTGAATTATATTCAACAGAGATTCTGTGTAAATGTTACTTACTGCAATGCGACGTCTACTGACGTATTCAATTTTATTTTATGTGCATCGTTGTTTTTTGTGTGTGTGTGTGTATGTATTTTTTAGATTAATTAACCTTTAAAGTTTTATTTTTAGTGGCATTAGGAAAATAATAAGCTTCAAGTCAGGATAATTGAATTAGTCGTTAAAGCATAATTCTCTGTTTATTATATGCTTTTAAAAGTATCTGTATTAAAGTACAAAATATTTCAGCTTTCATTTCCTGGAACTCGTGTGCGCTCAACATATAAATTAATAAAATAATGTTCTCATATATACATCAATATGTATAAACATATATATATATAAATATATATAAATATGTAGTCTGTTAGAAACGAATTTTCTTGGACTTTTGAACTTTAATGACTGAACGTCGAGGATATTTTAATATTTATATATGCTGTGCAGGTAAACTTTTTAGGTCATACTTAAGACACTGACCTTACTTGTTTGACATAAAAAAATATGAACAAGAAAAAAAACAAAATAGAAAGAGAGAAAATATTTAATTCACTACCTCACAATATCCACATCAATAACCATAAATAATATACTCATTTGTACATAATATTTTTCCAAAAATTGATATCTGTAAATTGCAACTTCCACACGAATATTTATTGTACATAAGAGCAAAAAAAAAATGAGAATAAATGAGAATTGCAATATGCAGCGTTGAAGAAAATTGAATAACATTGAATCCTTTCTTCCCGATGGAAAGTTTCACATTGCTGAGGTAGCATATAATAACTAAAACTTTATTTCTGCTCCATCTACACTTTGTATAGTTGATATTTTTCTGTGTAGTAAACGATGTTATGTACGAAAACTACCATATACAGTCCATGATTTCGTTATTGAAAATACATTAAAAACCACCATATATATACGAACGTATGTTTATAGTGGTACTGTATGGGTTGGATCGATTGTATCAACGTCATAGTAAAGCGTATATGGTAGTCTGCTAAACTGATCAAGTCAATTTCTATCGAGAAGCGTATATGCAAGAGACACCACGACAAACAATGTCGCGATAGTTTCTGCGCCAATGACCCACCCCAAAGTAGTAATATTATCGTCATCGTGTTTCGTCTCCTGTGCCTACATACCACAATATAATATATATATATACCTATATTTGTGTTTAAAATATATATAACAATGTTATGCCATCCGATATAAAATACTTGCATGTAAATTACTAATATTATGTATATCAACGTGGCGCCTTAAGACGCAGTAAAGATGAAGATATAGATAATTTAATTGAATTTAATCTGAAAGATAAGCACGCGAAAATAATAACAATTTTATCGGGCGATAAAAATATTTCCCAAATGAAAATAATAAAAATCTCTACTTCTATTAGAAATATATTTTTGTTTATTTTTTCCATCTTTGTCAGATAAATTTTATCGTATGCGATGTAATTTAAGTAGACTATATGTACTGAAAAATAATGAGCACTGCCCATTTTACCTTTGTGAAACCTTTTTCTATTTCGCCATTACCGTTTTTATATTTGCGTACATGTATGTATACATATGTATGCACATTATACCTATGCATGCATAGTGGATAAAAAAAAATTCAATGAAAATATATTTCGACGACGAAGACGACAAAAGCTACGAGACTATCTACATTCAAGTCCATAAAATGGCATCTCGTTTGTGAAAAGTGCACAAAAAGAAATAATGTGACATGCAAAGTGGCGGAATAAATAAATAAATAAAATTGACATTACCATTGAGATTAATTTACATACACACACACACACACATATATATATATATATATATATATATACAAATATGCCCACGTATAAATAGGTAATGATAATATATACAGTTTAAAAATACATTCGATTTAATCGAGATGTCAATTAAATTTTAATGATATGAAATGCACGTGTACAATGCATTCAAACCATATCAAACAATTATACAAATATATAAATATATATATATGTGTGTGTGTGGGTGGATAGAACTGTCAGTGTAAATTCACAAAATTCCACTTAGCCGATAAATAGATAATTCTGTTATAAACATCGTATAACACGAAAATAAACACTCACCATCGCCATAATCCCAATGAATATGTCGTTATCAATCGTCTATACACTACATATTCATTCAAGTGCAACGACAAAATTCAAATTATAATTATAACTGAACGTTGAAATGTCCAAACGTGTGCCAAATTGTATTGCAAGTGACACATCAGTGAGATGTGAATATATCTAGTGGTATAGTGAGATTAAGCTATGTCCATTGCTGCGCATAATGTTGGATATATACTATATAGACAAGGGATGAAGGCAACATTGGAACATTATGCACGGGCTGAAAAGAGAGAGTGGAAGAGTGACGGTGGGAGGGAGAGAGAGAGAGAGCAGGAGAGGATTGAAATCCGTTAGTAATTATGAATTTAATTGAAATCCTGAAGCGTTCAGTGTGCTGGGGATGAGACACACACAAATACATACGCTCACACTCGTACACATATGTATACAGACGATCATGATGTATATATGGGTGGAGGGTAAAGGAGGTAATTGGAACAACGGTGTCGTGCTGGTGCAGCATTGGTCCAATCAAAGTTTCACGAGCCCGAAACCCTTTGAGGCAGAGGGTGCCGCATACACGTAAGATCAATGTGTGCGAGTGTGTAGATAGAAGTGTACAAATGTGTGTGTGTGTGTGTGGATATGTATAGGCCTTTAGCAGTATGTACTATGCTATGGTAGAAGCCCTTTGCTCATATACTGATACCCGCTTATTATTTCGTCGCGTTTCGCCTATGTCACGGTCTTTCATTCATGTATATATGCCCGTGCGTGTGTGTGCATGTATGCTTGTGTGTACTCACAGGTGAATTTTGTGTAGTGTATGGCTGTATTCTGTCGTGCACTTTAGTAGTGTGTCTATGACTTTCATCCATGAAATTCACCAAAGTTTCTAAAGTCTCATTAGGTGTTAGAATGCTGTGGCACTTCAACTTTTGTACAACTCTGCGATTTAGTAGTTTTAAGACATGATTTTCTCTAATAAAGTGATGTATATAGGTGAAACTGTGGGCTTTTACTATTTTTCATAGTACTCGTCTATATGAATGTTACATCAATATTTATTTTATTTTTTATTATTCGTAAGTATGTGAATTTGTTATTCAATTTATTTGATATTTCTTTCATGGCCGGGTGAAAAGGTTTATGTGACGTACATATATTCACCCTGTATATAATATTGAATAAATGGTAGCTGAGAAAGTTTATATTCGATTGAATTGTGCGAATGATGAAAGCGGATCTGAATTGTAACCGCAAACAGCGAAGTAAATATAAAAGGGTTCAGTATTAAGGCGAGGAATGAGCCCTCCAGTCAGAAACTCACCACATCCGCTATTGGGCATCGTGCAAGAGGGTCTATTTCCAAAACTTTACTCAATATATATATATATGAATGAATGAATAAATGTTTCACACGATATACACAAAGTCATGACGACGATCCAGTTGAGAGCTAAAGGACCACACGATATGTTTCATATATATATATATATATGTCCCGACCGGAAAATCGCGGTCGACTTTACGCCGGACACGGAAATCCGATTTGGCTCGATTTCTCTCCACTCTCTTTTACAATACATACATATATATTGATATATGTGTATATATTTGTCTATTATATGTGCTAGGTATATAAAGTTGAATTAACACGTATTTCAATGGCTCTCACATCCTGTGCCAATACCATCAATCCCTTTTATCATTTCTCACATTTGACTGAGTGACAAATATCACCTGACTGATTTCTATATAAAAAGCCTTCAATTGTAAATACAAACATATATCAGAAATGTTTTTTTTGTTTTTTGTTTTTTGTGTGTTTTTTTTTTTCATTTTCTTTTTTAAATAGCATTAGATATAACACAAGAGACGATGGACAATGTAAAAAAAAAATATTTCAACTTTATTCGCGATCCATTTTATATATTTATTTTTATTTTCTCCGATGCTTCATTTAGTGGTGTAC
>CAJUYH010000321.1:0-72221 GCA_910591685.1 Galerucella tenella | reverse complement strand
CAAATGCCTTTCATGCGCCTTCCAATATAGCATAGGGTATTAAATAAATACATTCCAATCATTCAATATACGTACATACGTATAGATATATATATATACTTACATATATATATATGTATATATATACACAAGAGCATTGAAGCTGTTGAAGAATAATAAGCAATAAATGTTAGCAATGAAAGACAAAAAATGAGGTTGACAGGAGGATTTGGAGATTGGAATAACAGTTTATAATTACAATTTGTCGGCGACGCTTTGTTACACCTTGAATTGTGAGTATTTTCATGGGCATATAACAGTTGGGGGTTGTTTTTTTTTTCCGAAGATCGAATTACAAAATTGCAATATTTTGAACGTTATATTGTAGTTTGATGTTGAAAATGATTTTTTAATGAAAGATCGCGTTAGAACGATATTCTTTACACTTCAGTATTTTTATATTTGTTGAATTTCGGACCATTCTACAACGAAAATGTCCTATAGACAATCGCTATGCAGCAGTTATGAATTTTTTGCAACAATCTTGACATTTTTGTCACAATGTTGACTATAATTTGTGAAGAATGTATAACTCGATTGTGAAGCAATAGTCTCTGTGACATCGATATAAAATTTTCTGAAATTTAGCAAAAACGTGGTAGTGTGAAAAAAAATAATAATTCAAATAATAAAAAATATTTTTAACTATTGATCTATGATAGAAGTAACGAAAAAAATTATCAATTTTGCACTTGTTGTCAACTGTTTCGTTGCATCTCAACGAACAGTTCCAAAGAAAATTTTATATTTCTACGATGATATTCTCAATTCGGAGTGTTCTATTGAACAAAGCGCGATCGTGAGTATTAAATAAATGGCAGCCATTTTGTTGTTTTCATGAGCGACTATTAATTTCTTTAAATATTCCAGATAAGTACTTAAATTAATTTATCTGCCAATATAAAAAAGTACTTAAATGAATTATACATTATATATATATATAATAGGATTGACTTCAGAGCAGCTTACGAAAATGAAAAAAAGTAAATAAGGAAAATCAAAAATCCATTTCATGAATTCAAATGAAATTCAAACAATTTGAACATGAAATGAAATTTAAATGTGTAAATATATATATATATATATATGAATTTCCATCAAATCAACACGAGAGATAATACCTTTTATCACAAATGTTTTGTGTACATGTCTATATATATATATATATTTAATTCATAAAAAAAAAAAAAATTATGAAATAATTGGCGAAATCGTGCCTTGAAATTTTTCATATTGTCTCTCAATATTTTATCAATCATTATAAATTTATTTAGTTGTTAAGTTTATTGCTATTAATATTATTGTGTATTATTATTTTTTTCTCGTTTTGGTCAATGAATTCTTATTTTTCTTTTTTTTTTGAATGCTAAAATTCATTCCATATAAAATTTACAAGAAAAAAATGAAAGATAAAAAAACAAAGCACGCCTATTCGTGCACAAACATTTATTATTAATTGCTGTATGATATTCAATCCACGTAATTTACAAACACACACGGGGCCAGCCTTACAAACTTATGCAATAGACACACGCAACGTTAAAGTTTTTGAATTTTACGATTCAATCATTATTTTATTTTTTTTAATCTAATGTTAATACATGTTGTTTAAATATTAATAGCAAATAATACTAAACTTCATCGTGGAATTGTATATTCAGTGCCTTAAAATTGTGTAAATGTTATGGCCCAAAGTATTGGGAAAACAAAAAATCTGTTAAAAAGTAACAACCAAAATTGAAAATGTCTCGAACAATTAATGAATGTTATATAAATTTAATGAGGGATATGATACCATTAGTATTACAGTGAATATAGTATTACTTTTACAAGTATATACGAATATTATGGGAGAACAAGAAAATATATATTAAAATAGACAAAAAAACAAGAACAATGATTTTTACCTTTTATTCTCTACTATTCCAACAGTATGTATTGAAAAGTTTTAGCAATTAAAATTTTTCAAAGCATCAATATTTTTTACACTAATAAAAATTGCAATAATTATTGCATTATTGTATTCATGTATATATATACATCTATACCGATATAATAATATAACTAATTTAAATGAAAAATTATGTAAAAAAAACAACTCCAATAAATAAATAAATAAATAATAAATATTTTATTTTGCAGTAAAACATTTTAATTGAATGCAATATATAATAGTTGTAATAAATGTGACAACGTTGATGTACATTTCTTTTCTCAATTATGTTTATTGCATAACCTCAAACTAACAACTTTCATCTCATATCAGTTTCATTTTTCGTTTCTTCTATTATCTATGTATTTTTTATTTTTGTTGCTGCGGTCGCAATTATTTAATTAATATGAATCCATGCGCGGTGGTGGCGCATATCCATCACGTTCACCCGCGTTTATTTGTCGTTTGCGTTCAATATTCATTATTCTGATACGTTCGGCTTGTTTACCTGCGAAAACACACTCACGAAAATCGTCCAACAACAATCGGCACTTTGTTTTACCATGAATTACTCCATGAGCCTCTAGACAATCAACAACTTGAAGTTCACGATTTGCACAGCGTGGATGCTCTTGCAAATTCATCATTGTTCCAAAAACATCTGTCCAGAAAGTCCTGGCGAATGGTGTTATCATCGACGTCATTGTCAAGCTGCAAAATATATTATTGCATTACTTATTTTTGTTGTATTCAATTATCATACAATTTTTTCATGATCCCATTCGGTAGATTAACCTATAAATTCAGCACAATACATTATGTAATAATTCACAATTTTTTTTTTTTTTCATATTTTTATTGATACTATTAATACTCATTGGATGAAAATAATTATTTGTAAATTTTGTTGGAAATATTACCGTCAATGGGTTACACAATATGACAATAAATTTTATAATTTGAAATAAACTGAAATGATCGTCTGGATTTGTAAATAATTATATTACTTGTATATATACACACACAATATTTAACCTATAGAGAGTGAGCGCGCATAGACGACTGTGCTGACTCTACACCACAATAATTGGAACTAATGTACTAACTTGCAATTTGTTTTAGCAACAAGTGTCAGCGTCAACAATTCAACAACGTTATTTATTTATTAAAATCCAAGGGGCAATAATATAATTCATTTTCTATAGCTCTCTTCCAAATGTAATGAAAAAAATAATATACATGACCTTGAAAGTGGAATAATGTGAAAGATATACTGGATGTATCTCATGTGCAAAATTAAAAAACACATTTTCGTACCAAAATAATACACAAATAAATATCTAAGAGAGTTAGTTAAATTTTATCAATATTTAAATTATAACTCAACACAGTGCATTATACAGAAGTCATATATAAATAAAGTAGAAAAAAATTTTGTAAACGAAAAACAGAAATGGAAGTGAAAACAAAACATTTCTCAATATGTATTACATTAATTAAAAATATATATAAATATCATTATGAGAATAAGGTATGTAAAACAGCTAGTTTTATCATGAGTTACCACTGCTGGTGCTGTTGCTATGACTAATTCCATTCACTGATGATTGTCGACTAATTTGTGGTAATTCAAAATGCCATTTTCCATCGTCAATTAGTGATTTATCAACATTTACACAATTAGATAATGGCGGCCGCGCCTTCATTCCTAATGTCGTTGGCCTTTTACCTGGATTGTAATCCAACATCATTTTTAACAAATCATACTGAAAAACAAAATTAATGCATCACTTTGAAATATCTAACAATAAATTATATCATTGATATCTCACGGTCAAAATCTATAGTGTATTTGCGAAACTTTTTTGTTGATTTTAATCGATAAAAAAATTCATGATTAATCAGATGTTTTTTTTTTCGAGAAATATAATAATTGATTGATCTCACCTCATTAGGATAATTTGTTGCAAAGTCTTGAGGAAATATAGACTTTCTTAAATCCACTAATGCCATTATTCTCTCCATTTCTGTATTAAATGGCGTTAACAATTCAAATAATATTATTCCAATAGAATAAATGTCCACTTTATAATCGTACACTTGTTCATTCATTTGCTCCGGTGACATATACAATTTAGTACCAACGCACGCAGTATGATTGCAATTTTTCGATATTATAGAATCCCTATTACTGATATAAATGTTATTTTCATATGGTGCACATGGTTTGTGACCGTTGCAGCCCTCAGGTATTGCCGTAACTAAACCAAAATCACCAATTTTAACTTTATTATCATATGCAAAAAATACATTTGACGGTTTCAAATCACGGTGTATTAACCCTTGCAAATGCACATATTCAACTGCGTCAACAATTTGTTGAAATATATCAATAATACGTGAATAATTACGTGATGATGATTCACGCTTTAGCCATTCACGTAAACTCAATCTTTGACACAATTGCATTTGAATATATAAAAACATTTTTGGCAATTTTTTATTCATATCTTTTTTTCTTTTATTTAAACTTGATGAATATGATATTTTTTTATATTTCAATGAATCGTCGCATTTTATTGAATTATCAGTACTATTTTTAAATACAATTGACATTGAATTGTTTTCGTCATTATCATCATCACCATTAAGACAATTATTATTAATGATTTCCGACACTGATGAACTATTTGTTGTGCCTAAATCATCATCATACTCTTGAGTTATTGGCGTTTCATCGGAATGCGATGTACCAAATATTATAAATGATGAATCGTCGTCATTTCTATAATTTATTTCAACTGCTTCCGTTGCACTGTCAATCGATGACCGGCCACTTGATGGCACATCGATACATACAGCGCTCCCATTATCTTTTATTTTTTTAGAATAATTGTCAGTTGTTGTTGTTGTATTTGTTGCCGTTGTGGTTGAACATTGTGACGGGGTGAATAATTGTTTATTAATATAAAGTTGATCGTGTTTTTCCTGCCAACCAGCAGGTGGACACTCCAACCATGCATGAAAATAACGTACAATATTGTGATGATCCAATTTGGCCAATGCTTTAACTTCGCGCAAAACACGATCACGTGAATCTTTACTGTTTGGTAATGCAATACGTTTTATTGCATAATTACAATCGTCTATTATATTTTTTGCCTCAAATACAACACCATAACCACCTTTACCCAAACAATTAATTGGCATAAAATCCGATAAGTAACGTGATTTAAATTCATCAACATTTTCACTCATTGAAATTTTAACTGACTCGTCCTCAGCTGCTTTCATTTCAATATGACGTTCGACTATTATTGGCGTGACCATTGCATTATCAGATCGCGTTGCTGCATTTAATAAACGTTGTGTAAGAAAATAATTGAGCAAAAATGCAGTTGTTATTGCTATTATTATCACTTCACGCCACCAATGCCACAATGATGAGATCATTATTTGTATGGACAATTCAAAACTATTTAAATCATTGCTGTTATCATTTGTTGTATCATTCACTGATTCATTCTCCACCGTATGCACATTTGGATTTGTGTGATTGCATTTATATAAATTTTCCGCTTGATGTTTATTAAATAAGTAAAATCCATTGCCATTTATATATTCGGAATTGTAAAGAACTGAAAGTGCAGTTGCTTGTGATTCATGATGCGGATTAAGTAATGCATTATGTTCATTTTTATCATCCATTAATTTTTCGTTGTCATTACTCAGTGCAATTGCAGTTTCAATGGCTGGATACGGTTGCCATGGATAAATATTCATTGAATTCGGTGATAATTCAAATATATTATCATTGTTTATGTTTTCTTGAACGTATAATTGACGATCATGCATGCCAATATAAATATCAGGGCTAACAGTGAACTCAACCCCCCACGACCACTGTTTACTGTCGAATAAATTGATTTGTCGCAATTTATTATCACTATCGTCAATTATCAATGAATTTTCGCGCCATATTGATACAATTGGCGAATCAAATTTGTATTCCCACAATTTTAATGTTGGATTGTTTTTATTTATTGCCCAAATAATACCATCAGGAACAATTGCTTTTAATTCAATATCAATATTGTTTTCTTCATTCAATATATTATCATTGCAATCGCGATTTTCCTGTGGTATTAATAGTAATTCGTTGTTGCCTACGCTATAATTCCAGCGCTCTTGTCCTGTACGCGCCTCAACAGCTCTCACTGTTTGTTGATATCGTTTTATAATTAACATATCTTCTTGTTCAATATATGAATCGCCATTTGTTCTATTGGTGCAACCATTTATGGTGCATTGATATACAACCTTTCCATTTTTTAACGATATACCGTATGAACGTATCTCTTTACCACCAGAGAATACAAGATCGTCAGTATAACGATATGATGAATGAAGCAATTGATCGCTTGTTACAGGCATCGGTTCTATATTTTCGCCATCAAATTTATATAAACGCCCATTCAATGATGGTATTAATTTTATCCAACGTCCATCGTTGTTTAACTGAAATTCAATAGTTTCCAAATATATATTTCAGCGAATCATCTTAAAATCTCTCTATACATTGTATTAGATTATGCTATTTGATATTTTAAATATCTTTCAAGCCTTTCCGATTGAATTCAAAATGGTGCTAAAATTCTTATTTGAGGTTAATGTGTGAATATCCAAATAAATTGTTGGTTCAATCGCTTTTTCTATACTTTAATTCTTATATTTATGTGGCATTCGTCTGATTATTTATACTTATTTAATAAAAAATAAAGTGAATCCGTATCAGTATATTGTTTGAATTTGTTCAATGTTACCGGTATTGAGATGTATATTATATATATTTTGTATATTCAGCCAAAATAAATTACCGACTGCGTAAAATAATTTTTCACTTTTGAAATGATCAAAAATGAAAATAAATTGAGTATAAAAAACAAATGTAATATTGAGGTTATGGAATAGAATGGATGCAGGGAATTTGTAATATTTTTTGTTTATTTCTCACTGCTTAGCGATAAACCTTTAAATAAAATAATTCTTAACGTCAGTCGGTAATTGCTAATTGGTATACAAAAAATCATGTGAACAAAAACGAAGGATGCTATAAGATAATAAAAAAAGAAGACATGACTAATTTGTTAATTAATATCATTTATAATAATAATAATTCCCGATTATACCTCTCGACGATGGATACTGGAAGATATAAGAGGTCCTTCATTAAAATCTACTGTCCATTTTTTCTCACCATTGTTAGCTAAATCCAATGCCGATATTTTCCCATCCAGTGTTGTAACGTAAATAAGACTGAAACAATAATAAACTGAAATAATTATGAATAATAAACAGCAATAACTGAACAATTGTATAAGTTTTAAGATCATTTTCAGCTTTCAAAAATGTGATATGAAACATTATACTTATTTGTAAATATAAAATTAAAAAATTGTAAACAGAACAATTAACAGCTTGATAAATACTAAAAAAAATAGAAATGTGTAGTCCTATATAATTTAGTCATAGTTTAATCCGGTTATTTATATACTTGTAGGTTTACATATTGATATATAACAGGTAATAATGATGCAAACACACCTCGACGAGGAATCATCGGATGTTGTTGTCGGCCCGCAAACACTCAATTTATCATTATCGACACCAACAACAATTGTAAACGTGGCTACAATAACGAAAACCAACAGGTCAAAAACTATCTTCCATGGATACATTTTTCAATTATTTATTTCTCAAAGAAATTTCTCATCACTAGCATCCTGTTTATTGATGAATGACCATATCACACATGACAATCACAACTTGTCACAATTATATGTGACATTCAATTCATTTACGTATTGAATATTGTGCACAACTAATACGGCAATAACGAGCGAATAGTGTCTGTAAACACTTTAAATGTCTTTCTACAAATGAAAAGTTAGGTTAGATTATCTACCGTCAATGTTCCTTGCACCGCTCAAAAGATGTCACTATATGTTAAAAACCAAAAATGAATAATAATAAAAAGAAAAATCAATTAGCGAATGAATTTTCACACGAGCATCAGTCGGTTTGTTGTCCACGGACCACCACATCATCATCATCATCATCATCATCATCATAATAATCATCATCATCATCATAATCATAATAATAATCATCATCGTCATCATAATCATCATCATCATCATCATCATAATCATAATATCACCACCACTACCACCACCACCAACACCATCATCATCATCATCGTCGTCGTATATATTGGTTAGGTGAATATAAAATAGACCAATTAAAAAATAAAAATTATTTTTTTTTCCACACTACAATAAAAAAATACAAATATAAACCTGATAAATCAAAATCACAATAAACACATGATTATCTATATATAATGGATTAAATTTTCATTTGCCATAAGTATAAATGTCGATATGAATCAATAATTAATTGACATTGGTTAATCATTTTTTTTTTCTTTTTCCTTCATTGGCCACCATAGTAATTTAGCATTCTCTCTCACTCAGTCCTCTTACTTCTAGACATATACATATTCGTCTATCTTTATTGCACACTGTCTCTCTCACTCTCATTCACTGCGACTCTGTGTATGTGTGTCATGTGTCTCTAGTGTGCCCAAATGCCTCTCTTACTATTTCGCGCTTCGTCTCCAGCCCATACCTGAGGGACAATAATAGATTTGGCTGGAACCTACAGGCTGATTAAATAAATAGGATTGTGTGTCTACTCTAAACTAAACGGTTTCAAATGTGTGACGAGCAAGTTTCTCAACGACGAGTCATCCATTCTCAATTTACACAATTGATGTGTAGTATTTAAATGTATATATTGTCGAACAAATTCCCCCCAAATATTTATTTATTGCACTTACAATAAAACGTGGGTAAATTTATTTTATTTTTCAACAATCATTATATATTTTATCAATTTTTTTTATTCATTTTATAGTACTATTTATTGCATTGCTACTTCTTTTTTGTATGCATATAATAAGTGTGTGTATGTGCGTTCAAAACGAAGGCCGTGAGAGGTAACATAACCTAAATTTATTGTTGGCAGAGAGGAAAAAAAACCAATGAAAATAATTCAATTGAATTTATATCAATCATAGTCATAATTAATTATTGTAATTTGAAGAAAGTTGAAATTTATAGTTGTGAGCGTTGAGATTTTGCTTCTGGAATTTGTTGGAGACTAAATTTCGTTTCGTTTTCTTTGCAAATATTGTACCATGTACATGTAATAGCTCATCATTGATATCACCATAATTTCCAATTGTTAGACATATTGCCAAATAGTTTTTACAGTTTCATGCAATTATTTCAAATTTGATTCATCGCACAGTTGTATAAAATTTTTACTCAAATTGATATTTCAGTTGAAAGATGACAAATTCGATAAATGTATATTATAAATTTATACAAAGTAAATAATTTTTATTTTGTGCTTAGAAATTTCGGAGTGATGAGAAATATTTTTTTTTTTTCCTGTAGAATTAATGTATTGTCCATATTATTCGCAACGGTGATATTTTTTTTAACTCAATCACATTGAAACACAATGAAATAATAATTTCCTGCGTTATTTAATTGATGTTGTTTTTGTTTGTATGTACTTAGGTAAAAAGAAAAAAAAAAGACAATATATAAAATTAATAAATAAACAATAATAAAATGGAAGGCCAACAATTTTGCTTGAGATGGCATAATTTTCAATATACGCTGCTAAGTACATTACCTAAATTATTGGATGGTGGATATTTGACAGACGTTACGCTTAGCGCTGGCGGTAGACACATACGCGCACATAGGATTATACTATCAGCTTGCAGTTACTACTTCAAAGAATTGTTCAAGGTAAATTTGTTTAATTACTTGGCGCACCCTTAAATGTCACGTAATTCCATTTTTCACTGTTGAATTGTTGAAAAGACAAAAAAATATAATTGTCATTGCACCATTTAATTCAATCTCAATTTTGGATGGCACAACATTATCATCTGATTCATTTTTTCTATCACCATTTAATTATTTATTGTTTCGAAATTGCTTTGTCGAAATTAATCTCAGAAATGAATCAGAAAAATAGGTGGATTAGCCGCGGAGATATTGGCGATTAAAGTTGCGGAAAGAAATTTTATTACAGTACCTGATTGACTGACGTACATATAAGGGTTAAGTCATTTTCATTGAAATAAATCGGTAAATGAATTGAATAAAATAATATGTTGTTGTATTATTACGGGTTAGTAGATATTTCGATAAGTAATTGAGATATCGAGTTAAGTATTTATTCGAAACGAATGCAATAATGAGACTCAAGCGAAAGCCACTGTGTCATTGATGTACAAATTTGTCACGACTATTTTCTCTTGATAAATTCATTTTTTATTGAATTATCAAATGGCAAATTTCGTTACCACCTTTGGTAAGAAATTTAAATATAATTTCTAAAATATGACTTGAAATCAACTTCCTCTATAGTTCATACTGATACGATAGCTATAAATATTTATTAATAATTATAAATTTAACTAATATAAATTATTCAGATTTTTGAATGGTGCTGATTGTATCAATCGAAATTAATATGCAATTTTTCAAATATATTTTTATTTAGAAAATTGTCGTAGAAATGTAAATTTGTACGTGAATTTAATGACTGTCGAACCGTAAATCATCTATCCATGAATAATTTATCGATTTATTTATTGATGAAATCGACCGTGTGTGCTTTCCACCAACTGTTTTTTATCGTTCTGTTTTTATTTTTATTTTATGGAATTCATTTGACTAAATTAAAGAAAGTATTCACGCCGCGTATTTTTCGGATTGATAACAAAATTGGTAAGACAACATAACGTATTGTGTCTGACTATGTATTAACATAATGGGACTGTGTCATATTATGTAAAATAATGTGAGGAATTTAATAAAGAAAATTGTCGTCAAAAATAAAAAATGTTCACTGTGAGAAAATATTTCATGGTTCCTATTACGTATTTCATTGACATAAATAACATCATATCGACTGATTGTGTCAATTAAACCAATTTATTGACTCGTGTATATATTTTTCTCAGTGTAGGAACATGTTTATAGATAAAAATACGACAAATTCTCTTAAATATTTTATCATTATTGTTGATCCTCGCTGATGGGTGAATAGTATGAATGTAAACAGAACAAGAGTGCAAATCTAATAATTATTCTAATTTTATATTGCAAATTGATTTAAACAATAAACAATACAGTTGTAGAAACACCACATACCAATCAAACAATTGATTCATCATAGTAATGTCGGTACAGCAGGTTGCATTGTAATGGGCGCAGAATGAGTAAATTAATTTTGGGGTTAGTTTCGAGGATTTCAAAAAAACAAGTTTTGTTTGTTGTTTGAATCAATGATAAATATTTTGATTTACTCTGACCCCCACACATCAGCAGTGATAAAATATGCGCTATCTTATGATTTCTATTTATTTTCAATTTATAAATATATTTCTATAGATATACTACTTTGTCTTTCCATTTTTATTGCATTCTTGACTTTATTTTTTGTATAATATTACGCTGTACCATAATTTTTATACATTAACATGTAATTTTCGCGCCCATTATCCCAAGCTATTTATAAACTAATCATAATTTATTTCGCTTGTGTAGAATTTCATTAAATTAATTAATTTTTAATTTGGAGAATTTTTCAATATTCAAAACACGATATCAATATATTTTCAAATAGTGATTTAGAATTCATGACGAGTTTATTCTTGTACAAAAAATATTTTGTACTCAACTCCTCAGTATTTACGATTATTGAAAAATTATTTGCGCAATTGTTATTCCATTTGTATTTTGGATTCTTTAGGATTTGAGTGCTCTGCAACACCCAGTTATTGTATTACCGGGAATGGAATACGCAAATTTGTGTGCACTAGTAACATTTATGTACAATGGCGAAGTGAATATTTATCAAGAACAATTGCCAGCATTATTGGCAATGGCTGATACATTGCATATACGTGGGCTCGCCGATATTGCTGGGGTAAGTTTTTTTCATCAACCCAATACATAAATATATGTTTGTATATATAAGTATAGCTATATTGTTATTTCTGTTATTCGTTATTTACTTTCAATTGCTCTTTTTTCTCTCAGCTGTTTATAAATGGAATATGTTTTATTTCATTATTGTTTTTGTGACATATTTCACCAATTATTTCCTTATTCATTCAAGCTAACTCACAAATTCAAAATGAAATATAAAAGTATAAAGTCGCGAGATGAAAATTATCTATGACGTTGTTTATTTTTTTGTTTCAATGAATCTTGCATAGATGAAATGATAATTTCTGTTGCCATCACATCGAAATAAATAGGGCACGGATATATATATATATATATATATATATATATAATGGCAATAGACCGGCTGCTATATATAAAATTTTATTACTTGTAAAACGAGAAAAATAAAAATCCTGACGCAAATGTACTTTACCTAAGATCGGACCCCTTTCCCCATATATATATATATATATATAAAACAAAAAAAATACAATGATAATAAGTAAAATCCTTTTTATTAAAATTCACTCCCTTTCTCTCTTTCACTCTGTTTCTCACACACCTTTTTCATCGTTATACTTCAATAAAACCATCTGTTTGCTCTCACAAAATTATTTCGAAAAGAAGAAAAAATTCATAGTTTTTTCTCTCCATCACCAAAAATTTTATTCTCATTTTTTTCATTTTTATTCTTCTTTCTGTCTTTGTGTTTCGTCTTTTTCTTCTTTTTCTTATTATTATTATTATTATTTATTTATTCATTTTTTTTCTAATTGTCCTACTACTATTATCGTGTTGTTCTGTTCAGGTCACTTAAACACACATTCACTGTCGTTTCTCAATGAGATGTTGCTTCACTGACGGATTGTAATTATACGACATTGGGTGTGCACGCAAAAACAAAAAATAATAACAAATAAATAAAACTAAATGAATAAGTTGAAAAGAAATGCGGCAAAAAATAAACAGATATAAAAACACGTTGACGATGACACAGGAACGATAATGAATATATATGTATATGTATGGAATAAAATCCATAAGAACCAAATAGATATATACATATACATACATACATACATACAAATAAATAAATAAAAAAATATATAAATCGGAACAAAAAAAAACGATATCCACGAGATCAAGAATCGTTGTGTGTGCGTTGCCAACTAAATGCAAGTGGATGCATCACTCTCTCTCTCTCTCCCGTGGAACCTTACCCCATAGAATGACATATTACCAGGTATATTCATAATATAAAAATACAAAAATGGAATTATTTTTTTAATTTTTTTAATATTTTTTTTTTTCCTTTCACATTTCTCTTTGTAACAATAATAAGTATGTATTTCTCCGTTATTTTAAAAAGAAAAAATATATTTTTTTTGCTCTGCTATAATTGTGCTCTTTGCTCTCTGTTTTTCTCTTTTGTCATTGACATGTGTGTATGCGTGTATTCCCTATTTAATATTTCTCTCCATGAAACAACAGCAACAACAACTATAATAATAATAATAATAATAATAATAATAATGACAATAATAATGATAACAATATCATTAATCAATAATGCAAAAAAAAAATAATTAAATTTTAATGTCGAACCATTTTCTTTTCTCGCATTATTTTTTTTATTCATTTTTCTTCTTTTACTCTCATACAGTTTATAAAAACAATCTCTCGCGACTTTAAACCAGCAAACAACTAGACGAATGCTTTCAATCTGAAAAAAATAATGATATACAGAATGAATGAAATTTTTGTTATTGTTCTGTAGAAAAAAAAAAATAAATGCCATTATATCGCTTTTTTTAAATATTAGTTTTTATAATTTATATAGTCATTGAATAAATGAATAATAGAACTGAGTCAATTGTACGTAGGTGTATTTGTCTAATCGTATTCATTGCAAGGAGTATCTTCTTTTTGTTATTTTTTTTCTGTCCTATTTGTCAACTTGTTAATATTAAAATTTATTTTTGTTTTCAGAAAACAACAACAAGAACAACCCATCATGACAATGGACTATCATTTGTTCATCAAAGCCGTACATGTGACGATATGGATTTGATTAATGACGAAACAATGTCAATAAAAGAGGAAAAAAATTTGGATTTAAAACCATCACAACCGACAATAGCAACAGCGGCGGCAACAACGACAACAGCAGCAGCAACATCTGCAATGACTAAAGCAGAGTTTCCCGATGTAAAGTCTAATAAGAGTGAGATAGCGGACGATGAGCAACTGATGGATGAACCAGATGAAATTCCACGCAGTGTTGAAACAAAACCATACTATTCAATAAATGCAAAATTGGCGCAACGTGAAAAAAAGCAGATATCTTCAATCACATCACAATTAAACAAACAGAATGATAAAAATTTAATTGTTGATAATCGAACTGTCGATGATATAAGTAATGCTAATGAACAACAAAATTTTATTTTGGATAGGAATTTTGATTGTAGTAAAATGTCAACGATGATTGATACGAAATTTCGTATATTGAATTCAAATACATCAAACGCTGGAAAAAGTGGCAATAATTCCGCATGCAATAAAACAAGTGTTACGTGTCTAGTTTGCGGCAAACAATTGAGCAATCAATATAATTTAAGAGTCCATATGGAGACACATAGTAATAGCTCATACAGTTGTTCCGCGTGTTCACATGTCTCGAGATCGCGCGATGCGTTGAGGAAACATGTTTCCTATCGTCATCCAGTTGCAACACCACAAAAACGTCCGCGATACAGTTTAACAAAACCTTAACCGATTGTAATTAACATTTGGGCATTGTTACGATATTACCAACTATCCCAAATTCTTCCTTTTTTTTTCTTTTTCGTTTTGTTTTGACAATAGTTAATCTTTATATGAAGACAAAAAACATTACGGGATTGTTCAGTTTGAATACTTTATGGTGTTAAATATTGTTGAAGAAAATCGTCGAATTCTCTTCTTTTATTATTACTTTTTCTTTTTTAATTGCAGTCGTCTCGATTGCACTAACAAATTCGTCAAAGTATCAAATTTGAATACACCATTGAATCAATATTGAATATTTATAAAAAAAAAAGGTGGATTTTAAAAATTTATTTTACTTTTTATTGTTCGTTAATTATATTTGTTTTTTCTATGATAAATTCTTTTTACTATGTGACCAATATCAATATTGCATCACATTTTATTCAATGCAAACAAATTTAACAGAGCCGCAAGAATTGAAAATAATGAAAGTGCCATTAAACAAAACTAGCGATAATTGTCTAAATGTCACATGTTATATTATTTTTTTGTTCTGTCGTGATGTCCCCTCAAGCAACTCAAAGTCAGAATTGTAAATAGATCGAGGTGACCTGAGAGACGTGATTGCTTGTGACTTGTTTTATCTAGTCCTATATATTGAATGTTTTTTTTTCTCAATCAATTACTATTACTATTACTATTATTGTTGATCTTTTTTTTTGTTATTAAGATTATAATATATAAAGGCCTCGTAGATCATATGAAAAAGACAGAAGATATATATTTATATCTAATAATTAATGCGATATAAATATGTCGTTTGCAGTCATATTCTAATTGTTTTTTTTTCTCATTTTACTTTTATTTTATGAATTTTAGAAATTTTAAATGTGTGTATGCAAGTTTCAATGATATTTTTCCATTCATTCTACCGGCTATGAATGTGCGTGAAGTGGAGAAAGACACGAGCAATAGAATGTAAGAAACAATTTATTTTGTTTACAAAATAAAAATTCCCTCAGTGTTCAAGTTGTTATCTGTTTTGTTTTTTTTTTTGTTTTGGGTTTTCGTCGTTGTGTCGTTATTAATAATTAGCTTTAAATAATTGATATATTGATAAGAAAATGTGTTTCGGCTGGATAATGATTTTGTCCAATGATATTTTTGTTGGAGAATTTAAGAAGAAAAAATGTACAGAAAAATCTGAACCCAAAAAAGAAAAAACAAGAAAAATCAGAGAAAAATAATTAGTTTTCTATTGATATTATATATAGTAATTATATTTATATCAAAAAATTAAAAAATATTTTGACAGAGTAAATAAAAAGATAGTTTTATGAAGCATTAAATTGTATATCAATGATTCGTATTCAAAAATAATATACAATATTTGTATATGTATATGTTTATATATGCGCTAGGAAAAAACTGAATAAATTAAAAAAAAAAGTAATGTGAAGTCCATTGAAAAGAATCATTTTTTCTCCTCTTCCTGGAGATAAAGATAAAAACAGGAGAAACCGCTGACCAGAATTGTACTGTTGGATACGAGACTTGAAAAGAAAGAAGAATTGAAATTCTACTATTGAATTTCATTTGTTTGTTTCTTCCTTATTCTTTAAATTTTTTCCACTCGCCATATTTTTGTATTGCAATCTTGGCCGACGGAAATTAAATTTTCTTCGTCTAGCCACACAAGTCGTGTGATTTGACTCTGTGGATGAGCGTCTGCAAAATTCAAATTAAAATTGGTAAGACCAGAGTATATATTTTTTTCAATTATTTTATATAATTAAAATCCTGACATTACTTTTAATAATTGTATGTTTGGAAGGGTTTGTTACGCTCCAAATAATAATTGTGGTGTCCAAACTACCGCTGGCAACCATTGTACAATCCATATTCCACGCGACAGTATTAACACGTGCGTTGTGAAATCCCCATTCTCGATTATGTGCCAGCTGAAAATATCAATTATAAAATGTTGATGAAAAAAATAAAAGCTAAAAGAAACCATTTTCAAAACATATAACTTAGAAATTAAAATAAGAAAATAATTTCATTGATACTCACTCCCTGAAATCCAATATCCGCCAATTTGTTAGATGAAATATTATGAAAATTTTTTTATTCTTACGTTGTATTTATATTTTTCATATACGTTTTGTTAATACGATATTCATTAAATAGTTGATGGACCGCAAAAAAAAACAATTTTACAAGTAGTTTGGGAGCCAATTAATAAAAATTAGATAATTGTTTAGTCCTCTAAGAGCAAAAACATCAATTTTTGTAAATCTTTACTAGATGCAAATTTTTGAGGTTAATTGGGTATAAATTCAACAAGTTATGAATCAAATGTGCTACTGAAAAATCTGAAATAAATTATCACGTTGGAATTGAACTACCTTCTCCTAGATACTAGATATTAATTGTCAATATTCCATTCATTAGTACTATTAGTTCTATAGTCCTGGTGATAAGCGTTTATCAATAAAATCCTCAAAAATTAGACTGAGTCGCTTCAAACATCTTAGAGGTATCATCAACCATTGAATTAATATTGCAACATTAGAAATAATTATAAGTATTACCTTATATTCTGGCACTACATAAAGCACAACTTTTCTATTGGCATCGCATGCAACCAAATATTTATTATCCGGACTGTAAGCGACATCAGTAACTGGCCCGAGATGTTCAAGTTCGTTCTTAAATGCCAGCGAATTACCAGATAAATTGTATATATAAACTTTATTGTCTGACGATGAACCAACTGCCACATCGCCATTTTCATTATTCACACTCACACACGACGGTTCATAATCAATTGGTAACTTGAAAATTTTTCTTCCATCTTGCGTGAGATGTATCTTAAATTCATAAATAGAAACAAAATGAATCAATAAGTAAAATAAACCAATTCATTTATACGAAGTAGAAAATGTTTCTCACTTGTCGAAGTGATGCAGTGACAACAATATCATTGTAAATATCCAAACCACGTGGTTGTGAATCAAGTTTTATTGTCGTTGAATCTTTGTACGTATTTGTGGCAATATCAATTGCTCGGACAGTGTCATCAATACCTGCAGTATACAGTAAATTTTCAGCTGCTTTCATTCCATTTATTTGATTGCCATGGCCTTGGCCACAAACACGATCGTTTTCCCCAGTTTTCGCATTCCAATTAGTTACATAGCCATCGTGAGAACCGGTATAAATTGTTTCTCGATTTGGGCTCAATGTTAATACTGTGATAGGCTTGTTATGACCCTTTAAACCGAAAAATATAAAAATAATTCATATTAAATAAACGATATTTCAGGCAAACATCCATAATTTAATGTTTAAGGGAACCCATTTGTATTCATGAATAAATACCATAAATCTAAAGTCATGTTTATTTCTACTATCATCTAATCTATTACTCATTCAATTAATATACTGGTAAAAATTTCTCGCATTTAAATAGAATTAATGGAAGAATTTGTGTTTTGTCTTTACCTTAATGATTCGCAGAGGTTTCGATGGATCATTCACATTCAAATAATTGATAAATCCACTCAATGATACTGATAGCAAGTGTTCACCCTGCCACAAACAACTGACCTGTTGATCATCGACAGTTGATCCCATATTAAATTCAGTTATTAATGTTCGTGTCTCAACGTCCCACAATTTGCATGTTTTGTCACCGGATGCAGTTAATAATTGACTACCGTCCGGCTTCCAAGCGATCTGAAAATCATCATTATTAATTATTATTTCTCAATGAAAAACAAAATAAAATAAAATAATAATAATAATAAAACCAAATAGGAAAAGATTAGTTTTATTTGTATGAGAATTTTTGTAGAATGAAATGATATAGTTTTTTTACTCCGTAAACGCCGCCCTGATGCGCTGGTGAACCAACTTCACCAACTAAATCCGATGTGGTGCCATCATAAATGAAAACTTTACCATCAAAACCGGCAGATGCAAACAAATTTCCCGTTGGTGAATAACGAACTGCTTGCACAAATCTCGAATGCTCTTGTTTGGTCATTCTAAAATAGTGAAGTATAAACTACATGTATAAATCAATAAATAAAAATATACAAAAAAAAATAAACTATTTTCGTTTAATGTTTCATTCGATTTCATTTATCAAACATTGATATTAAATATCAGTTTTATTAATTTCGGAAAAAAACAAAAAACATCATCCTTGATTTCCATTAGGTATATAAACATTAATTAAATTTTTTTTTGTTCATAAATCGATAAATTAAAATAGACATAGCGGACACAATGATAATTTATAAAATGTCGTACGATAGAGACAATGACTTTCTAAATATCAAAGTCCAATAAAATTTCGGAAAAAAGAAATTCTTAAACTGTCTGTAAAACACAATAATAATAATATAATAGTGACATTTGGAGCGGAAAATCCTAATCTTAAATTATCGCTTACTTGAATTTGAATGGCGGACCCTCAAATATAGCAATAGTATTATCTTCACTGCCTGTAATAAGCCGAAATGGTCGACTGGGTCTGAAGTCACATGAATTAATGGGTTTACTTTGACCGGATATTTCACCAACTGATGTGCCAGTGTCAGCCATGAAAACATGACCAAATCTATTGCGATAATAAACAATAAACAGTACCAATATTAACCTTCTGTAAAATGTTAGATTCAATTTTTCATTTACCTCTCACGACCTTCACCAACTACAACCATTCTTTGGCTGTCTGGTGACCATGCAATGTCCTTTATTGGTCCGCCAATAGGATGAAATTCATTTTTTAATATATGTTCTTTATTTACTGTATCCCAAATTCGAACTTTTCCCGATTGATCTAAATGAGAAAATACAACATAGAATGAAACTTAATGATTTATTATCATTGATATTTTCCATGATCATATTACCTCCTGATGCAATGTAAAATCCGCTTGGTGAATATTTAGCAACATTCACTGGACAAGAATGTTCAGTATAAACATCAGCAATCGCTGGATTCTGAATGAAATAATGATAAAAATTTATTGTAAACTTGTATTGTTAATATTACCATTTAATAATATAAATATATTTTGGTGGTATTGCCTACATTGATATTTCTTATGATAACACTATTTCCATTGGTGTACAAAAAATTCTTTCCCTTTGGATCATCACCAAGAACTAATGGCGTTCCACGTTGAGTGCGTGGTAATGTAGCGAAAATATATCCTGCAAACGAAACAACAAACACAATAATAAAGATAAAAGTATTAATAATAATAAAAATGATCATTTTGGGTCATTCTTGAACTGGCAATGTGCCAACAACAATTGTTACTATTTAAAATATTTTGAAATTTTCGACGGAATATTATGCAATATAGATAAAGGCAATGTGGTTTAATATAGTATCAGTTATAAATTGAATATTGTCGGTGCTAGTCATAAATAAATTTGACTCATTCACATGATAAAATATCAGTGATAATGATTTCACATTTTATGAAAAAAAAAAAAATTAATCGGATTACAAATTACATCGAAAGAAGCATTTTTTTTCCAATTCCGAATATTTCAACACTATTATTCTCAATTTATATATTTAGCATGATATTTTTGGAACTTTAAATTTGTCTGTGTCACTGAGGAAATTTTCAAATAAAAAAATCAGGTGTACAGCGGCGGAATGACACAGATATCTGTACGCATATATATCGTATATATTTGTGTGAATGCGAGGGCAATGACACACACGAGCCCATAAAGCAGAGAAAAAGGAAAATAAGCCTCCATGCGTACAATGAATTAATAATAATAATAAATATGTCTGGTAATATAAATATATATATATAATTATCAATCAACAATTAGAATGCATATATAAACAAAAAATTAATATATTTTTTTTTACTTACGAGTTTCATATGACATTTTTAAGTGTCGCCGGCTTCAGTCAATATCAGTCTTAATACATACGATTTATTTCAATATAAAATAGTACAAACACTATATGAACTTATTACTCATCGGCTCTGAGTGTTGCTATCACTTGTGTTACTTATGGTTTGACCAATAATCTATCGAATCGAGGTGTATTTGTTGCCTCTTCTCCTGTAGCCCACTCAAACACGGGATCTCTCAAGCAAAACTTTTGATGGATGGAGTAAAAAAAAATGTTATACATATATTCGTTCCGCCCTGCCTCCTTATTTGGCACTTGATTCAGCATTGGTCACTCGAAATTATTGAGAGTCGTGTATCTTATCTGAATCAAATAGTCAAAAAGTATGGTTATAATTTAAAAACTCAAGATGGCACTACGGCCATATATTTATTTAAATAGCGCGCGAAATTTGACAATACAAATGTTCACTGTTGATTGTAGAACTTGGTAGAAATGAATAATCCACCACAAATTTCACACGGATTTCGAAATTTATTTATTTATTAAAAATATTTACTAAAAATTTCTAATTAATTGCAATATTTTATATATTGTACACAAAACATATTATATTATATTTCTAAAAACTAATAATACAACAGAACTTTTTTCATTACTCTTGTTAAAAAAATATAAAACAAAAATTGGAACAAATCCACGTGAAATTAATTGAAAAGGAAAACACAAAATAACAATATTGCAATGAAAAGTTTTGTAGAGTGAAAGTGAATGGAATTATTAATACGATTTATGTCAATATATTTATCATAAAATGAAAAGTGATAATTACTGTTTTTTTCATACAACAACAAATTTTATTTCCATATTTTTTCATTATTTGTTTTCTTTATTATTTCATTATATCATATTGAATGCACTATTTTTACAACTCATTTTTGTTGTTTTTTTTTCTTTTCCATGTAAATAAATTCAATCAACAAGAGATACAATAAACAAGAATAATATATAATGCAAATTCATATATAATAATTATTATAACGAGCCTCGTCAACGCAATAATATATATCACACAAACAAAAATAGTCGTAGTGAGTTATTAAGACGAAATATGTTTAAACATACATATCACACATGAATAAATGATTATTTACAATGACAAACATTAATTAATAATAAAAATACTATACAATATTAGTTTTATGTGAATGTGTGAATATTAGAGTAGAAAAAAAAATATAATAATAATTAAATAATAGAAAATGAATGATAAGAAATTGATATCGACTGATGGAGGTTATAGTTAATTATAATTATAAAATTATGATCGGCAATTTGGATATAGCTTTGTCGTTTTCTCTCTTCTTCCTGTAGTCTCTTATTTTTATCCTCTTTCAATCCGTTTCTTTTGTTCTATTCAATTAATTGCCGATCAATCGTCAATATAATGGCGATAACACCACCATTGAAACGCAACTGCTTTTACATTGCATAGGAGCTTGCGGTTGCAGAGACTTTTTTTTTCGTATTGAAATAATTCATGAATTTTCGCTCATCCACTTTACATAGATCCAAAAATTCTTGTCGACCTTGAAACTTTCATGCTGTTCTTCATTGAGTCGTAATTAATTCCGTTATTAAAAAATCCCTTGGTATATTTATTTGTGAATACTTTGGCCGGTTGTTGTCGATTTTCTTGTTCTCGTCGTCCATTATTTATCGCTATACGGGTTATTGGTGGACTGTGATAATATATCAACTCATCAAGATCATCATCATTTGGTTTTGAATGTTCATTGTTAATTGGAACCGGTCGTCCATCCGGATAAACACGAATAATGTACGGACCAGACGGATACGATCCGCCATAAGACGTTGGATTCAAATAATCACTCACCGATGACGATCCCTCAGCCAATCCATTGTCGTCACTGTCACTCGTATCTGAAATAATACAATGAAATTGAGAATAAGAATGAAAAATTAATGGTCGCCAACGAAATAAGGAATGAGAGAGCGAGAGAGAGAGAGAAAGGGGGCGAGAGAGGGAGGGGAGAGGGAGAGACAGAGAGAAAAGAAACATAATCAAACGCTGAATAATTTGTATTTGTGATTCAAATAAAAAAAAATAAGATTGATTTATTAAAGGAAACATTGAGTTGCGGCTGACGATAAGAATATTCCTACAATGTTTTTGCCATTTAAAATATATATACATATATATTTTATTTTAATGTTACATGTTTAATCGCTTCCCAAATAATGAATTGATAACTGAAGGTAATTATTGTCTGCATGTCACCAATATTGCAATCACATTTTTCACTCGTCAATATATTCCACGTGGGCAAATTGAAAAATATTTGCATATGTAACTTGATAAATTGTAAACATTTTCTTTTGGATAATTTTCAAGTCGTCATATATATACGAATGATTATGATTTGAAAAACCGTAAAACTTACTCAATGAATGGCAAATTGTGATATTATTTTTTATACTTTTTTTTTCCCCCAGGCTGCATAGCAAGAAATGAAACGTTCTTGTGCATCCAACTGGCAATGAATGATTTTTAATGCATATATAAAGTTTCATATAGATATATAGGTCGGAGAGAAAATGTGAAAGCGAACGCCACGAGACAATCATGATCTAAAAGAAGAGTTCATTGCAGTGGCTTTGACAAAAGTATGACCCGGTTGTTCGGAAATCGTTGAAATTGAATCGACCGAAGAAATATACCAAAAGAAAACTAATAAATTGCAAGAAAACAGAATAAATAAATAAATAAAGGTAATTAATTACCCAATGTATCGACATTATTCTCGTAAGAATCTTTGATACTGTCATCGATGCGATTCTCAAAAATTTTACTGCCAACTAACGAACGCCAAACTGCAATTTAAAACAAAAACATAACTACTTGGTATTGAATTATCTAAAATTAAATATGGAATAATTATTGAAACTTACTTTCATGCTTGGCATTTCGTTGATAAGGATCTAGGGTGTCCAATAAATATTCGTCCATGTGTATGAGATTTTGTAGACCATCAAGTAATATATTTCGATAGCAATCATGTATTTTTGAATCTATGCAAAAATCCTTGGCCTGTTTATCGAATATCCGATAGAGATGTGTCATCTAGAACATAACCAATAGTGGAGAGATGAATACTTGTGCAAAATAAAATGCCGTTAGAAATCGATCGACACTGAGATTCCTGTCAAGTAAAAACAATTTACAGTCATCACTGACAGCAATAATTTTTTTCTTCGTTGTCTTCTTCTTCTCTTTATCATTTTTTCATATTATCTCTTTATTCAGGTCGATACGTTCTAACAATAATAAATTGTGTCCATACTCCCAGAATGTGGCATTGAAGTTTAAAAATTCATTATTATTCATTCATTTATAATAATAGTTGTATCGTCAATAATAAACAGAGGAAAAGTGGGTTTGATATTTTTTTTTTTCGTATCTCAATCTCTTTTCTTTTTTTTCTGTTTACGGTAAACATCAAATGCAAATTCCAAACACGTGAAATACATGAACAGTGTATTGTATGTGTGTGTAAATTTTGCGCTGTTGCGTCCACAAGTGAAACTCGACAATGTGTAACACAGAAGAGAGAATTTTTTTCTTTTTTATATGTAGAATATGCGTGTCACATACGCATTGTTGATGGCGCGTATCGACTATTGCAATATTGTCCTGCTTTATTTCTATTTTTTTTTGTCGCTCTTGTTCCAATTTTCACAACGAGAAATTAAGATTGCGTTTGCTAAAGTTCATCTATCTCTTTGTCGGTCTCCCTCTCCCATTACCACCCTCTTCCTGTACAAAACGTCAATTACATTGTGGCATTTGGATAGTGACATAACGGACAAGTCATTGTTTTATTTTGTTTCCATCATTTTACGGAAATGAGGTGAAAGTTGTGATGGTTTTTTCATTAATATACCAACATTATTGAAACAAAATTGATAACAAAATGAAAATATATAATTGATATCAAGTCAATGTGATTAATTAAATTTATAATAATACCTAGAATTATTATAATAATATTATATTGTATTTAGATGTTATTGTTTCTTGTTGTTTGTGAATAGTATGTGAATGGAAACAAGAAGAAATGATAAAACAATGTGAAAGTCTTGTAATATTATTTAATTGCAGCACAGGTGGCTATTTGACTTTTATGGCCAAGCAATTTTTATTGCTGAGATATGAGGTTGGCTAATTCGTTTCGGTCTGATTGACGTCAAGCCTGACGGTAAATATAGTAGAGAGTGTTCTTGAACTTGAACAATTCAAAATGCCAAAAGAAGAAAAGAGATAATGATATGAGAATGTTGTAGCAAAGCTATTGAATGGAATAGACCAACTACTTCCACTGAAAGAATAGTTTATTTATTCTCTGTGTTCATTCATTTTTTATTTTTTATTTTTACTCTTTCTCAGTACATTTCATATCTCTCCTCTCTGTTTGTGCTCATGTATTGTTCTCAGCTGCATTTGTGGTGTTGGAAGTGAAAAAAAAAAAAAATTACATTATATGCAAAAAATTCTAATACAGCAATCATGATAATTTAAAAAGAATAAATGTAAATAGCAATGAAACCACATGTTTACAAAATAATTTCCATTTGTATATATACAATGATAGATGGGTTTTGCTAGGAATAAGTTGTGATTAATGCGGTTCAGTAAATATCATCTTTTTTTTTTTTTTCACGCATATACCCATTTCGAGTGTACTCATAATTATTTGGAGAAAGTGGGAAAGTAAAAGTGATTAATAGGATATTGAATAAAAAAAAAGATATAAAAAAAAATTACTATTTGCACAAACCTTTTCATCTCTCGATAGAAATTCCCACATTGGAATTGCTGAAGCATCAGATTGCAATGCAAATGCGCCAATTAACACCATAGAAATCATCATTCTCATTGTCTCAATCATGATACTTAGTGATATATATACTCAACACAATTTCAACGTTAATTATGTACACATAAACGCTCGGCACTATCCCACAATAAATATCACCGGTGAATATTTCTATTGGTATAACTTTGTTTCATTAATATTAATAATTAATAAACAAAATAATTTATAGTAGAAATAGTGTGCGAGTTGAACAGTTTTGAATTGTTTGTCGTACAGATGCTGAACGTAAACTGAGTTTGGCCCGCGTTTCACGTACGGTTTTATGGTACAGATGGTCCCATGTTACGAGTCGAGTCTCCCACTTCTATCCTATCAAGCCAATCTCGGCTTTAGTATGACGTCCGTGTTTACGTAGAATAGTCCCACAAAATACATGTTTATAATATATATAAGTTTCTTTTTCTACCTCCTCTCCTGAAACAACCTAGACATAATGCGGCAAATCCGGTACTACGCACACATAAAAATTCCCCTCTCATTTCACGACGTCATGTAAGATTTTTGTTTACGAATTTAAATCAACGTTATATCCTCAAGAATCCTGATTCTTTTTGGGTCATAGTTTTTTTTTCTTTTTTGTTTTTTTTCCTTTTTTGAATTTTGACATATCAAGACTTTTATGAATTCAGAATTTTTAAACATACATCGTTCAGCCATTTATTTTTATAATGAAATGAAATGAATGTGGATGTATTCGATATGGAATTATTTCATAATATATTGTTAATTCCAACATGCCATTTATTATGTGCGCAGATTCGCTAAGTATGAATTGATTGATTGTGAAAATGAGATAAATCATTGACATGTTAACAAGATTCACAATCATGACCTCTTAATGCTACTAATACCACGTGTTCATCTTCACCTCGGTGATAATGATAATAATAATAGAAATTGTTATAATGATGGTGAAAAAAAAAAAGACGAAGAAATTAAGGATAAATCGAGAATATTTTTTAAGATTGACCTCAAGGTCGATAGCAATTAGTCGATGTTGTTTCAAGTATCACTTTGGTCGCAGACATTTGATTAAGTGTTGGCGCCAGGGTTCAACAAGGAAAGAATTAAAAAATAAAAGGAAAAAAAAGAGACAGGATCCAGTTACAAAAAATTTACCAATGTTTGGAGATTTTTCTATTAATTAACCTTGGCCATGTAATGCCACTTATATCAATGACTTTGATCCATGATATACGGATTTTTGTTTGTTTTGCAATAAGAAACCGCATTCCAATATATTGAATGAACCAGAAAAAAAAACGAGTTTGTTTATATGATGATTTTTTTATTCAATTATAATCGTTGATCGTAAAATTGGAACAGTTCTTTTTTTCTTCTTTTTCTTTTTACCACTGTTTGATTCTGCTCGCTCTGTGGATGGTGATTGCGATTAACTGAGAACGTGACCTTCACCGTTGAGTTCGATGGCCTTGTTGAACATTCCAAAGAATTCTTTTGAATGTTCTATGGTACAGGAATCTAATGTCTCCTTAGCATTACACAATATTTGCCGTAACACAAAATTTCTTTTTAGTCTTATATATAAACAGCAAACTTGAAACTATTTCGATAAACATTTGAAACTGTAAAATTGATAACAATGTATATTTAAATATATATATGAAAATTTAATGTCAGACAACTTGGATGATAGTTTGTTGTGAGTAACATAATGAATTATAATAAAATTCATACGTCAATCAATACCACATTTGAGATGATGTCACAAGACAAATACGAGAATGAATTAAACAAAAATAACATTATGCATATGCCTATAACCCAGTGTAACATTTATATTTTCCCCAATGATTGAGAGAGATGGGAATTCATTTAAAAGCAAAATAGTATATTTGCTGATGGCATTGATAAATAGCATTTTAATGAAAGAAATAAGGTGAAAGAATGAAAGACGATGGTGGTGAATAAAATATGATTCATCCAATGTGATAAATCCGCAATCGGGATCATCATAAATGTCTGTGACTCATTAAAATGATTATATTCCAAGTATGGATAACAATCTTGCTTTTAACAATTATTCACCTCTCTGACGAAACTCTCTTGCGGCCATCACACAAAGCATTGTGTCATTAAATCATTTCCCACAAATGATCATAAACGTCTTGATTTATTTTTAATAATGTATTTTTTTTTTCTGTTTAACAACAGTTTCAGTGATTGAAAGTATTTGCGTTATTTGAGGTTAGCTATTTGTTTTCTTATTCAGTCCCAATGGCAGTAGTAATTCTTATTGCTAACTTTTTTTATTGAATATTGAACCTCCATGTAAACTTGATCTCCTTCAAAAAATAAATTATAAAGAATCAATGATATTTTATTTATATTTTGTTGGTTATCAAATTTTATGGTTGAACCTGCAGCTTTGTTTCAATTGTTTCGTAACGTTTTTAGAATTGATGAAAAAAAGATGGCGGTTTGATTGAATTATTTGTGAGCAAGAATTTAAACAATGAGTTTATTGTTATTCGTATACTCAATTGTGATGAGGTTGCATCTAATTGTTGTCGTTGAATTAATTTAATAGATGATTCGACTGAAAGTTGATTGTTGTGTGGTTCATTTTGGTGTTCTGATACTGTATGATTAATGGTTAAGTCAACAATGCCCAAGGAGAATGGAGATGAGTAGAGAAAGAGTGAGAAATAGAGTCGGGAATCCCAGGAATTTATGACGCGATTCATGGTGACCATTCAATACTCGTCAAATTACACTAAAAAATTGGTATTGAAATTTAATGTTATACTATTGAATTATTCATATGTTGTTTTGACAATTATTTAGGTACAGATTCACAATATTAATGAATGACATTGGTTGTGTAAAGGATAATTCATCAGCGATTTATTGTAAATACATATGTATTGACGGAAAATCTTATCATTGAGTAACTTTGTTTGTTGGTTATGTCAGCTTTTGTATTGTTTTTTTATTATTTTGATGAAAAGACGTGCGGTTACTCCAGTAAAGGGTAATAAATCTATTTCTAAAAATGATTCATCATCACTATGCGTGTTAGTGATTGAAAAATTTCATCCAATCAAGAGAAATTGATTTTTTAAATTATTCTAGTGTTTATTACTTTTTTTTTCATGTTTCTTTTTTTTCGGTGGAAATTTTTTCTCTTCAATTTGTAAATTCTCTATGGGCTGCGAAATGTCAGATTCGAAAACTCGTTTTCTTGCATTTGCGTCAGAGAGGAAAAAAAACATTACGAGTTATTCATTATTTTTTTTTTTTTGCTCGTTTCTTTATTTTCGTTCCTTTTTTTTTCTTTCTTAAATTTTGAATTTTTTCGATCCATCATCGAATTCAAATATGGAAAAAGACGCATTTGTAGCGCGTGTGCACAGCAGTCGATTAAATTTATCTATCGAAGACACCAAGTGGTTGTGTAGGTGTGAGCTTAGCAAATATATTCATATTCAAATACATATATATATTTTATTGCATTCACACAATACTGTGCAGTCCCTCCTTCCTCTATGATGCATTGTCTTTTTTCATTCTGTATTTTTTATTTCACCAATTGCGCAACAAAATTAACATCCATTTTTGTCCTATACAGTCGTAATATTAAAATTAAACAAATAAAAATTATTTATATATTGTTACAAAAATAGTATATTTAATCCTCAACATTACCATCAATGTTGTTACAATCATTTTTCCATTTTTCGACAAAGTGAAGAGAAAAAGAAAAAAAAATTCAATTTACTGTTTTGACACGCAACGTTTTTTTTGTTTTCTTTCCTCCCCGACTATTTTTTGTGATTAAAATATATACAAGAGAGAATACGCGCGAGATAGATGTGATCCGTTATGTCTTTTTTTTTCTCTTTCTTCTTATGAGACTGAGGCGTGCGTATGTACGTGTGTGTGAATGGCGACCTCGAAAGGTCGTTTCGAGATTCCTGACTAAATTAATTGCCAAGAATAAAAACGGTCGTCTGGGACAAGAGGCTCGCGCCCGAGGGCCTATATATATATAGTTTTTTCTTTCCGTTTTGTTCCTGACAAATAGCAAATCCAAAATATATACAAAATTTGCTTGCGGCCATTTTACTTTTATTCACAATCCTAACCTCACTGTCTATTAATTGTATAGATATTTTTGTAAATTGAGATTGTTTAATTCGATTTTTATTTTTTTGTTTATTTGTATGTTGATCAGGAAGTGATAATTATTTAAAACAGTAATAAAAGTGATAGTAAGTATATATAAAAAGTTATGTTGACTTTTATTTCATGTCTTGGTTGTATTATTTCTTTATGTGCGTGAATATATATATATATATAGGAATGCAAAGAACGTCAATGACGACATGAAAATGGTGGATATAAACCCACGCGTGGGCCCACTGGCTCTTCTTCACTATCTTCATTCTCTTTTTCCTTTTCTATCATAACGCACTGGTGTGGTTGGCGCCATCCTGATTCAAACAGGAAATCTTGCGCCTTTGGCACCGCACATTCCTCCCGAAACCGAATAAAAAAAAATACCAAATTTAAAGAATAAAATTGCGCCTAAAACTCGGTGTGACTCTATTGAGTGAAAGAAAGTTTACATATGATCCTCTTTGTTATGTAAGAAATGTTAGAAAAATGTTATCAATGAAAAAAAAAAATGAATGACTATTTGAAGATAAATTATGGTAATTCAAAATAAATATTGAAATATTAAAATTGTCGATGTTGGTGATTTATATGCTTGTAATATTGTCCCTTCATTGTTCTCGCTTTTGTTCAATCAATTCGATGAATTGTGGTAATATTTCGCAATAAAATATTTGATGGCAATCGTTAAAATCAAGGTTATGTTTGAATGTGGGATGAATTGTATAGCAATACCTTGTTTTCTTTTATTATTATTTTATATTTAAATCGTGTAGATATAAAGAATGATTAAACAATTATGCGTGATTATAACTCATTCATATACTTAAATATAATAGCGTAACAAATGGAAGAGAGAATTGTTTTTCAGGTCATGATAATTGTGAAAAAAAAATGAAGATCACAATACCGACATGTGTTTATGTATGTGCATTTATGCGTAAGTATGAGTTCGGAGGTTATAATTCGTTGAAAGCATTGAAAAGAGATCCCTGACCGTAATTCATGTGTCATCGTCATCGTTGTTTGTTATTGATGCATGGAAACATTTTTAAAATCATCGAGATATTGCGAAAAATATTTTTCAGCATATATTATATTGTATTTTTCACAATATTTACAATAAATTTATCATAATAGTCGACCTTTAGTAAAAAAAAGGGGTAATCGTATGGTAACCAACTTAACGACATGTCGACACGGTAAATTTTTTTCTTCGTCTTCCTTGTTGATAAAACATTCCTCTATAATGAGAGAACGACTGTATAGGTAAATATATATATATATATATATATATATATATATATACATATATATGGTGTGTATATAATTAAGTGGTAGTAAAGGACAGTCAACGAACGACATTGAGAATATAAATATACTTTTAAATACAAAAATGCACAATCTTAATCAAATCCTTCACCATATTATATTCACAATATATTTTTTGTGCATAATAATTCACATTACTTGTATAATCATAACCTCTTCAACATTTTTTCAACATTATTTGATTCGATAATTGAATACAATATCATACATTTACAATTTATTTGTTGTATATGGGTATTTATTTATTTTTTTTTATTTCAAAAAAAAAAAGTTCATTCAAATTTATTATTATAGGATACAGTATTAAAGTATTCATTTTTTGGAGTAAATTTTTTATTATAATAGTTATATTCATTCTCTGAAATGAAATTTAATCATTTGCGTGGCGCCGGATTTCGCCTTTTTTTCTCATTTTTTTTTTTTCGGGTTCACTGAAAAATGTGTCGAGTCGGAATGGAATTCAAGACGGCAGTGGATCGTAATTAATCGACGATGTCTCCAGCAGTGGCGCCAGTTTCTGATTATATTCAATATAAATTGTCCGAAAACCTATAGCGCACCCACACATAAACATATTTACATATATATATATATATATATATATATGTATATGTTGTGTATATATATAAAAGTTGAAAACAAAATACATATACAGGACGTTTCATAATTTCTGTACAATAATTGAAAATTCTATTTTTATCAGAACAACATAACCTATTAGGTCTACAACTTTGCTGCCGCCGTTTTCCGAAAAATGTCTGTAGTAGTCAGTAGTAGTTGAAATAAATTAATCACAGATGTCGAACATTTTGTATTGACATCTGTAAATATAACCCTAAGTTAATATAAGTTAATTTGTGTTTGCATCATAACATTATTTTTAATTAAATATGTCCGAATTTAAGCCGAATTCTCGTCATTTGTGGGAACTATTACTTTTTCATTTTAACATGAAAAAATCTGCGGCTGAAGCTCCCGGATTATCTCTAGTACTTATGGTGAAGCCACTGTTACTGACAGAACGTGTCGGGAGTGGTTCCAACGTTTCAAGAACGGTGATTTTGCTGTCGAAGACCGGCATAGTGTTGGAAGGGAAAAAGTTTTTGAAGATGTAGAATTGGAGGCGATTCTTAGTGAAGACTCTTGTCAAACACAAGAAGAATTAGCAGAATCATCGGAAGTCAGTCAGCAAGCAATTTCGAAACGCCTGAAAGATCTGGGAATGATCCAGAAAGAAGGATATTGAGTCAAAAAAGACGGGACACAGTAGTGGCCAGCAATGGACAATATTTTGAAACTTAATGTATGTAACCACTTTTTTATAATAAAGCCTCAAATTAAAAAAAAACGGCGGGAGCAAAGTTGTGGACCTAATAGAATAATTATTTTTTCTTGTAGATATTGTTTCTATTATATTTATCGGTTTGTCCTGGTCACCGGAACTGTAAACATCATTAATAATTATAATGGCAATAAATAATTTTTCCATTCGTGTGCATATTTATAGATCAAAAAAAAATGATGGAAAGTAAAAACAATGTTTCACATATTAGTAAATAATCAAATTTAATATTCCAGACAAATTAACACCGTGAAGAAAAACTCATAGACTTTCCTCAACCAGACATCTCAAACATAGTCCAAGATTGATTGAATGTCATGATATTCAGAACAATCAACAATTTTTCTATTCTCATTCAATAAATAACTAGCTATTTACCCTTCCTAAATATTTCTGAGCTTTTATCTAATTAGCAAATTTTAATATCATTGAAAATACCCATTTATAAAATATCAAGATTTATCCATTTTTAATTTTTTCCACTGTCAGATTATTATATATTGTTCACCCTGTATATTAATAAATATTTATTGAAATTTCCAAATAACAAATTTATTCCCATGCACAACAGACACAACTTTGATCTCTTTCATCATCAAAATAATACATCTCTCTATATTTATCTTATTCCATCGTTTTTTGATATTTATTTCACATATGTAAATAATGAAAGCAATAATAATGACAATAATCGAGTCGTTTGTGTTTTTTCTCAACTAAGTGGCGTCGACTTGGCGGAACAGTATTGGAATTTTATTTATGTGGAATTGGGTGTGAAACAAAATATAAAAAACGACATGTATATGTATACATAATACAAATAAGAAAAAAAAAACGAAAAATATTTAATAGTGAGAAGAAATAAATTAAGTTGTGCAAGTGATATGTTTAATTAATCGTGCATATCCTAACGCTCTTAGTCTATCAGAAATTAATTTAATCAATCATTTCATTAATTAATCAATTCCTTATAATTAAATAAAAATCGTAATTGAAAGAAGAAACAAGAAAGTAGAGCTATTGAGAAAAAGAATTGACAATTGATATAATTGGATTATTATATTTTGTGAGGGGTTATATTGCTCTCGCTATGTAACCGATGAATTAGTGGGAATGAACGTAACAAAACTATTGCTGTTTTTAAGTTTATATACCATCACTATAATTGAGTACGGAGAATTGTAAACTTTCGGTTCTTCATTGAACTGCTTTGTAAACATTATTTTTACCATCTCTATTTAATAATAATAATAATAATATTTATTTATTGGGCTGTGGAGGATATGCACCCAAAGGGCCACAAAATACAGTAATTGATATAACATTTTTATCCAGAGTATAATAGAACATTCTTAGTGTACACCCATTTCATTCAATTCATTTGAACAGTTATGTAAGACTGTTGGGTATTTATTTAATCAACTATTTAGATGTGTAGGCTGTAGCGATACAGCCAATCCCATTCATACAGTGCACTGTATAATTTAGGTGACACGAGTTATTTGAGACGTTTTATAGTTTTGTTCAATGTAGATTACGCCGCACGTCTTTACTAATATATCTCTATTATTTTTACTCAATCAGTCCATGATATAAATGAAAAAGATTAGAGTAGTATATTTATATATTCATCATAATATTTTTGTTTATCAATAATATATTCAAACGATAACAACATTCAAATGTCAATAACAATTTAATATTTTACATCTGTAATATCAAAAAGATGAGAGGAAAACAGTGTTTATATAATTGCAAAATTCTGGAAGACATACACACTTATTATTTGATTATGATTTCAATCACATTATTGACATAAATTTGTTTTAAATATATCTCCAATCACATCGACAAAGAATAAGTTTTTTCCCTTATTATTATTCACATTTCAATAACGATTGTAAGCATGGTGCGATTGATGGGCTGCGAATTCAAAGCGGGCAAAAAAAGGAGAAAAGAAATTTTTCGATTATATATAAAGATCAATAGAAAAATATGTGGTTTTTCCCTTTACACAGTTCAAGTTACATACGTTTGTAAAATTCTGCAGGAAAAATGACATCGGGTATTAGTTGATGGACCTTCTGCAAAACATTAGCGCTCGACGCTAATATCGCACTTTTATTCCAAATCTGGAAAAAAAAAATTGTATCTACATATTGCAATACTTTATTTACTTGTAATTCTTTCACAAATTGCTTTTTTTTTGCATTACTTGTATTAAGTCGTCTCGGTCTCTTATTGACACTGTTACACCGCAAATTTCATCATCATTGGCAACACAATCTTTAAATTGTTCGCCAATTGCAGCCAATACAACCTCCCTCCAAACTTTGTCCTGTTAAAAATAAGAGATGAAAAACATTTTTTTATGTTTCAAAAGAAAACTCAATGAATCGTAGACTAAAAGTTGGTAATTTAGCATTAACGAATATCAAGTTGACTCAACAATATATCAAAAGGTAGTTTGGGTTTGCTCTGACCACATGTTAACTGTAATAAACATTCACAGTGTAACAACTGATAGCGATGATAACTGGACTTAACAATAATATCCTTTCTGGATTACTCACAATACACGAAAATTGAACAAATGTGTGGCCGATTAGATAAAAACTTATTTGTCCCAATGCACATGTCCCAGACACGTCACATATTTATTATTAGCATCTTATCGCTAATTAGCATTACTATTATGAATATTAAAATATTTTTTGCACTTGCCGTATTATTTTTGTAACATTTAAATCGCCACGTACCGCCTTTTTGATTGGCTTCTTCTTCCCACACCGGTAATCTTCCATCTTTCATCAAGTGATAGCTATATTTAATCTAAATAAAAAATTATGTGAGTGAAATTAACATAAACACTTAAACAACAATATAAATTCTTCTTCAGTAAATCAATTAAAGCAATCACTTGAATTTCACAGGCTTTCGGGATATTATTATAGACCGCCCAAAAACTTTGAATTGTTTTGACAGTGTAAATTTCTTTGAGATTATTTTTGTATTGTGCGACTGTTGTACCCGGAACGACTCTATAATAATAATAATCTGGGTAAATATAATTTATTTTTAAATCAATGTTATCGACGTGTACATATTGTAAATTTATTGATAATGATTATAGATAATTGAATTTATATTGCAATATTGAACTCACTTGTCCAACCAAAATGTCCATGATGATTCAAGTGGAATCCCGGAACTTTCATGTTTCTCTATTATTTCTGTTGTTTCATCCGTTAAAATAGGTGATTTTAACAAATCGCTGCAACTCTCATCTAATATCTCACTCTCCAATGTCGCCATGTTGAATATTATTCTTGTTCATTTGTCTTGTGACGTGTTTGCACGTCGGTACAGTCGAAATTTCAGTTGGCTAATAACGAAAGTTGAAAAACAAAATAAATTCAATGTATAAACACATAGTTTACTTATATCCTGATAATATTTTTTTGACTTACCAATACAATCAATATTAAACACACTGTATTCACAGTTATTATTATGTTTTTTTGACTCTAAACAATTTCTTTGAGAATTTCATTGTTACCATATGATGCAACCATATAACTGAAATATTACCGACCGTACGATAATAGTGAATGTTACTTTATCATCGAATTAGAATTATGAGATAGATTCAAACAATCACTGAAATACACATGCATTGTATACACACAATACTGAATAATTCCATTACTGCACACAAATTGTGTTTATATTATTTTGCGTTTACTTGCGACATTCATGGTTACTGTTATTATCTTCAACTAATGTATATTTATTCCCTGATACAATAATATATGGCTGTGAAATTCTATAAACAAAAAGCCGCTTTCTGTTTATAGAGGTTGGTAAAGTATATATATGTATTATTTTCCAAATTCGATAGCGATCAATTTTGAACGGACCTCTATGGCACATTACTCTCGTCATTCGAGAACATTCACATCAACACAATGTCCATTTTCAATTTATTCATAACATTGTTATTTATCCCAATATCCGTCAATACTGTCCGGTTTTTGCATTCACAGCCATTTTCCAACGTTTCAAATCATATTCATACAGATAATAATAGTAATAATAATGATAATTATTATCATAATAAAAAAAGTGCCGGAAAACGAATATCTGAGATTAGTGAGTCTATATTCAATACGCTTATTACTTATTATTTTATATATGTTGCATCGAATACACAATATATACAGTATCATCTTTTTCTTTGACTCCATTTACTTTTTACAGAATGTAATGAGTACATCGAAGCCGTAAGAACAAAAGTTCATGTGCTACGTCGATCAGAATCACAACCACTTTCGATATCAGTTCCATGCAAGCCGCCAATAAATTTATTAATTTCCGATGGAGAACCTGCTGATTTCGGGGAATTCCCTCACATGGCAGCAGTCGGATGGGATGATACTAATGGACGAATTACATATATTTGTGGTGGTACTCTAATTTCAGAAAATTGGGTTTTAACAGCTGCACATTGCACACAATATAATGCGTAATATTATCATTTTATAATTTGATTTGTTCAATGAACAAATTGTTAAAGTTGAATGATAATTTTTCTCAATTAAAATTTAGTCGTTTTGTATTTTAGAAGAAGACAACCAACGGTTGTACGACTTGGTAGTAATAAATTGAACGATGAATTGGGAGAAATAATAAAAATAATTAATATCCAGCGTCATCCAAAATATAAACCACCAAATTTGTATTCGGATCTGGCACTATTGAAATTGTATAAACCCGTGATATTTCGAAGAGGCATTCAACCAGCTTGTCTCCATTCAGAAATTGATAAAACTTTAGTGGCAGTATGGGCAACTGGATGGGGTGAAATTGAAAATGGTTAGTATATTTACATTGTTTTGTTTGTACAATTATGTTTCATTCTCCGTACATGTATATTTGAAGAGAAATAAATCTCAACTTTATGTACTCATACATTCAAACAATGACGAGTCGTGAATTTTGGCATTTGTTCACAATTGAAAGGCCCAATATAATTTATTGGACAGAAAAATAAAATACAAGTAGCTTTCACTATTCCTGTCATTTTGTAACAGTTTTACTTGTACAACATTTTAATAAATGAAGGAAAACAATGATTCGATTGCAAAAAAAGCGCGACATACAAACGTGACTATAAACTAAAAATGTTTCATTAATATATTCTTTAATTACATATGAACAAGTGCGTAATACACAGTTAATAAATAATAATCTGAAAATAATACTGTATCTAATTAGATACTGATCATATAGAAAAATAATTAACATCTAATTATTATTCTCTTGTGCAATTATTTCACAGCTCTGAACAAATAATAAAAATAAAAAAAAATAATAATAATACAGTACGTCGATGAAACGAAAATTGATTTCACAAGTGGAAGTTAGTTTCCGGGAGAAAATTATAAGATGTGGCCTAATGGAACACAATTTCATATGCAATTATATATAATTTGCCATGTATAAATTGCAGAAAATAATAATATTATTATTCACGAATATTTTAAAATAATATTTTACGCTGGCAATCGATTTAGTTGTTAATTGTCAACTGCTAAAAACTTTGGCTGATGAGATTTGAATGTTTGGCACGAATTCGCAATTGGTCACGTTGTTTGCCGTAGCTGAAAAAGTTTTCCCAAATTATTACAAAAGATTTACGTCCTTGAATCATCCGTATATAATAAAACTTACACTATATTACAGTCAATAATTTAGTAGAGTTATTGGATCCGGAGTGTTCAGTCATGTGTTCCATCGTGAGAGCGAAAGGTTCCAACGAATAAAATATTTCATTACGAAAAGTTTAGTAGTCGAGTGAACGTCTGACAAAGAACTGAGGCTTAATAATTTAATGCACAAAGTTCAAGCACCTGAAGTATTTAACGCATACTATTTTCTTGTTATATCGTATGTATTATCGATAGACACAATGTTACATAACATAGCACCGGTTCCCATCAATATATGCCCATTATCACTACATATAAATTATTGAGATGTGAACTATTTTATACAGAAGTATTCATTTGTGCTATACAAAAGTGTTCATTATTATCAAATACATATTTATAAAAAAATGTTTAACAAATTATTGTAATAAATGTAAATAATTTCTACAGAGATCAATAAATCGCTATGTGGTAAGAACAAGAACATATCAGGTATTGATGTTCAACATGGGATCTTGAATAATATAAAAAATAATAGTGTTTTTTTTTCTGATTGCAGATGGCCCTCGCAGTGACGATCTACAAAAAGTACGTTTGGACATCATTGATAATGCACAATGTTTACTGATGTACAAGAATGTTCCTATTATATCCGATGGAATTACACCAAATTTTATATGTGCTGGTGATTTGAGTGGTACAGGTAACAGAGATACGTGTAATGGTGACTCTGGTGGTCCATTACAAATATTACATCGCAGCTATTGTCTTTATGAGCTCGTCGGTATCACGAGCTTTGGAGTACCTTGTGCAACACCACAATTTCCTAGTGTTTATGTACGAATATCGCACTATCTTGATTGGATTGAGGCCAAAGTGTGGTGATAACAATGTACGTTTCATCTCATATATTTTGTATATGAGTATTCAAAAATGTTCCTTTCATCCCATGCAATATTATAAGAATATAAAATAAGTACATGAAAAAAAAAAGGGTTTTGTCTTGTACTTTATTTTAGTAACCTATATTTTACAATCATATACTTACAACCAAAATCTTTATGTTAATATCAGTTGCATATCATACATTAAATTATGCAGAAATAAACCTCAATTTTATCCATAGACACAGGAAAATTCGAACGCATAATAATCAAGAAATCATTTCCAGTATCGTGAGACTATGCAGGTAGTTATGTTACGGGACGAACTTCCCGTCAATTTTATAAACATATATGTTTATACAATTGCAGAATGATTCATTCTTTGTTGCTCTGATTGTTATTCGCCCTACCGGCCCATTTTTCTGCTGCTGTTTGTTTTGATAGAGGCTTTTATTTTTCAGCCATGTACTTATGGCAAAATCACTAATACATAACCTCACATTTTATCGACTGTCTATGTATTCACTCGATTGATATTTATGAATTTATAATATTTATTTCTAGTAACACTATATATAGTACCTGCGGTCTCTATACTAATTGATTTCAATGGAAATAAATTATTTAAACGTAGTTCACATAAATCGCGAAGTTCGTGTCGATTAGGACCATAACCGACACGATTTCTCTGGTACAAATGTTCAAACAAGGTCGTCAGCCATTATATTGCAGTCGACACTGATCTCAATAATGACAAACAAGTATTGGCCAGTAATAAGTGCACCAGTAATGGCCTATTCTTGGGCTTGCATTTGACACCAGTTATTTTCATTACTGAATAAATAGCTGCCAGTCTTTATATATCATGAACCAACGCCATTTCATCAGAAAAAAAACACCATTTTGTTTTTTATCAAGTGTCACGTATGGCAATTGATGAGAAACATATGAATCACAAAACAGGATATTCACTTCGTCTTTGTAGAGTAGCATTGTCAAACAATTTTAGGATATTTATTGAGTAGTGGCATGTTAATACCTATCTTTCAGTGCTCGTCCAGGAACTTATCAGTGTTGGCATACCCAATATTAACCGGCATTCGGCATGGGCCTGAAGTTCGGAACGTTCAAATGAACGGTTTTCATTTAGCATCGTGTGAGACGAATAAAAAATCATAACGTCATTCACAATGCAATAACCAATTTGATTTTTTTTCAAATGTTTTTAAAAATTGTTGTCTAACTTTTAAAAATATTTGGAACTACCCCGACTGCGCGGAACCATCCCATACCCACCCCTGTACTTAAAAAAATCATAACTTCTGTTTAAATCAGATAACCAATCTGGTTCTTGTTGCAAATAATTTTCTCAAAGAATTCTGCTTTTATTTGTGCCACTGTCTCTCCTTTCAATTCATTGTTAAATCCTTTTAGACGAGTTACGATTTAAAATTGCCATACCGTTCGCTATTATGCCTCCACTTGCAGTGATAACTTGTCGTTATATCGACAATAAATTAAATTAGAATTAAGTGGGCGAAGTATCATTATTTTTAGTGATTGATGTGGCAGTACTGTCTATAACCAGTCTTCTTATGCAAGACCTGTAAAAAAAAAAGAATAATAAATAGATTAATTTATAAAATACAGTATGATCCTTAATCATATTTCGCAAATTGATTGAATAGCGAGATGATTGATAATTATTACTTACATATTTTAACGTTACAACTATGAAAACGGCGTTAGATTTCTGCAGTGTTTATGAAATATCAGATACTAATTAATGACCTAAATATACATGTTGGCGATAAATAATGGCCATATGTAATAGTCAAGAAATTATTTTTATGACTGTAATTAATATTGATAATGATAACGTTAACTTTATGCGGAATGGGCGCGAGAGGTAAACGCAAAAATAATTGCAGAGAATGTACAATTTACGCATGAAGTAATGCAAATACTTCGCAGAATATTCCGTTTATATAAATATTAATTCGTACCTAGAAAGTTAATAGTCTGTGAGTAAACAATAATGAAGAATAATTATGAATAAAAACAGTAAATATATAAAATGTTGGTTATGTGACAATAGATGAATTGTTATACACTGTAAGTTACATAATTTACAGAAGTCTCGTTTCTTACGTTACAGATAATCATATTCAATTGGATTATCTGTTCAAGGTATTGATTGACAACTGTTAAAAAAATAACAGTTGGAAAATAATGCATTACTGTTGACTTATTATTATTCAAAAAGTTTATACGAGAATGAAAAAGAAAAGATAGAATGTAGTTAAAGCTAAAAAGAAGCATTCAAGAGATAGATATTAATTTTATCGGTCAAAACATACTACAAATGAATCTTATGAATAATTGCGTACTGTAAATGGATTTGCAAACAGTCAAGTGAATTAAAGAAAAAAAAAATGTTACTGGTTTCATGTGAAACCTTAAAAATGGATATAATGAAAATTAACATAACACGATAGTCATCATGGCTTCACTATAAAAGCTTATTGCATTCAATACACAAAGTCCAGTCTGTGCAAGCTGCTTAAATTGAAAACTTTTTTTTCATAACCTTCAATATATGAAAATGTTCTAATATAATAAAATTTATTTTAAAGAAATATGGATTCTCATTAGTTTTATTTTATATCGATATGGATGTCGCATCAACAAAATAAAAAGTGCCAGAAGTTCTTTTTATCTCAATTAAATTGGTAGAATAATAGAAACAGTTATCGTTTGTATATTGTATTATTTCTTATTTTTCTCCTTTTCTCTTTGTTGACTAAATAAATTCAAAGAATAATATGAAGAGTATTGTTTTGTGGTTATTATTATTTGGAATATTAGCGGCGTGTACATGCGGTGGTCGTACCAATGAATGTAATAATGAACGTATGAAATTGTCATTATTGACAAATATTCATGATGATCCAACGTGTGGAATTGTTTCGAAAAAAGGTGTTATGGATTATGAAGTGGCCAAATATATTGTTGATGCGCACAATATGAAGAACGATAGTTTAAAAATAGGTATATATATTTAATATGCGTTTCATCAATTGATATCAAGTCGAATAATATATCAATAATATCTGAAGAAAATAGTGGAAATAGCGGATTCAATAACAATTGTTATATTTTTTAGATATATCTGCTATGGACACATGTGGAAGTATTTCCGGATCAATGAAAGCAGTTATAAAGGCACTTGTATCAACAGGTCTTAATTGTATCCACGCACCACTTTATTTAGGTTAGTTAACCAATGACAACATACAGCTACATCATAAACATTCACGCCAAATCCATGCCAATTGTGTATATCATTCATTTCTTTTTATTGTTTCGTTATTTTTATTATTCACTTTTCATGTACGTATATCAACCTTTCAATATGTCGTGCATTTTTTTTCAATAATTATAATAGATGAAAGCTCGAAATGTAATTTCAATCGCAATAGTCACCGAGATATGGAAAAAAAGAACAATATAGCCCTATGAATGTTACTAACTGTAGGGTATCACTGGGAAAAATGTCACAGGCATCAAATTGGCTCCAGTGAAAAAATGTGATTTAATGCACATTTTATCCAATAAGTAGAAAATTAATTTCAATTGGTTAGTTCATCGTTTTTTTTATTCTCTATTTTTCTTTTCATAGGAATCATTGGACCAGAATCGCCATTAAATGTTGATGCAATTCAAAAAATAACGTCTGTATTAAATATCCCACATATAGTTAAGTCACGTCTCTCAATCTCGCCATATTTACATCAACTCGCTAAGGAATCCGAGTATTATATTGTTCAGGGAATTTTGGAAGTGATTGAGGCATTGAGATGGAATTCATTCACATTGATTGCTCGTGAATATAATGACGGCAATCATGATGATGATATTCAAATAATTGCAAAAAAAGTGACGATGGCTGCCATTGCCAGAGGCCTGTGTGTTTTAATTCACGATCAAAACAGTGTTGCGAGTGCCACTACCTCACACATTCTTCACATTGGTATGCCGCAAAACGACTTTTTTCATAATGTGAATGGGACAATTTTAATTGCGACCGAGGGCAGCATTGCCAATTATCTTAGCAAAATTGATTCCACAAATGCAATACTTTTTCTGGAAGATTCGAGGTGAGGGTTATGTAATCATTAATATATAATTGAAACAATATGACTGAAATATATGTAAACCAAAAGATGTTAAAATTGCATAAATGATATTAAGAATTCAGAGAATGTAAAGAAATATATATAGAAATGTTTTCGTTAATAGACAGATTGCGATTATTAATGCATATTTATAGCGTAATTTAAACCAGAGAATATGATATGAAAAAGATTTTTGTAATTAAACTCAATTGAATTAAATATTCTATTTTGCAGGATAATTTTTTTGAAACATATATGGTGTAATTGTAGTTGATCGATATGATTCGGTATAGACTGTATTATCTAAAATTTCACATTGAATTAGAGAAATTAATGAGCGTGGCGGACACCTCGGCCCAGATTGACGTGGCCGTTTGATTTCACTGTTCTGTAGAAAGTCCAATGCTTCATGTGACCTTGAAATATATTGGTCGCAACAATACACTACAATTGCGTTGCTCTTAACATTAAAATATTTAATTCTAGAGTGGTAAAAATGAAGAATTACGAAAATAAATAGAAAATTCAATGATTAAATTGGTAATGAATTAATTAATCAAATATATATATTCAAATATTTACAGAAATGATTTTATTGGACTTGAATCGCGTGTTGTTAATTCCAAATGGTGGACCAATCAAGATGATAACGATAGATATGATGCTGAAGAGTTGAGGGATGTAAGATGGCTGAAGGATGCCATTGATATTTATACAACGTCTTTAGATATTCTTTGGCAAGTAGTTATGAATTTTAAAAAAGTACATAATGTTTATTGAATATTCATAAAAATGTTTATTGACACATTGATATTGATAGTTAATAATTGTCTCTGTGAATTTTTAGTAAAAGAAAAAAATTGCTCAACTCAAGTTGATCCAGCTGAATGGAATGGTATCATAGCAACAGTAATGGCCACACATAATGCAAAAGCTGCAATCATGCCAAGAAAATTGAAATTACTGTTGAAAAGTCCAAGTGCTGATTTGCAAGAGATTGGTGAAATATCTGTCTTAAATAATCATGCAAAGCTCCATTGGATCAATGATAATATCGATGAGAATTTGAGAGATAAAGAAATCGTGCCCGAATCATTTGTTGATATAATATCGAGTGCAAATGAGAAATCAAGAGTTGATTGTGCTACAGCTATGAATAAATCAAATAATAAACATGATGCAGATGACGAGGATGACGTGTCGAAAATATTGTTTGCAGCGTTTAACGATCATGAATGGTGGACTATGGTAAGAGGAAATATGAAAAATATTAAGTATTAAATAAATCAATCATGTTGTAAACTTTTCCCGACTAGAATTGATTAATATACTTATAAATATATTTCATATAGATTATACGATTATCGTTGAACATAAAATTTATATGATTGTTACTCAATTCTTATAAAATAATATACGATCTATTCGTACTGAAATGTGTAATTTATAATGATTAATCGGAAATCAAAACTTGAAAACGTCTTAATACATATTGTCAATTATTCTCATTTTTCAGAATATCATTAGCAGAATATTTATCAAATTTAAGAGAGACCCTTCAAATTTTACAAATTTCTACGACTAACATTGCAATTGGGCTTATAAATTTGGGCCGTAGAAAAAATAACATGACAAAAGAAATTTACGCAACAATCGACAGTACTATTCATCGTCTATTCTAGATTGAGTTAAATAATTATGAATTTATCATAATTATGATAATTGTGATAGTATCATTAATAAATATAATAATTGATAAACATTCTTCCATTTAAAACACACAAAATAGACTGTGGGAAGTGAATTACCTTATTTTCAAATGTCATTCAAAGCGAAATGAAAATTTTTCTCATTATTTTATAATCATATAACTCAATCGGTAAATAAAATTATTAATGGTTTAATAAAATTAATTGATCTATGTTTTAGGTGGCTATAGTTGGTGGTATTGGTTTTACAATGTTCGCAGTTGGTTTTATCGCAGTTTATATTGTCTACACAAATGTGCGTGGGCCAAAACCATTGAATAAAAACGGTAGGCGCCGAGTTTCTAGAGATGTGAGTTTCCGACAAGTCAATACACCCGTTCACATTATTAATAGCGGTCCACCACCACCGCCGTCACCACCACTTCGATCCGGACGTTACCAATCACGTTGTGACAGCAACAGAAGCATTGGAAGTAATATTTCAGACAAAAGCGTTTGAATGTAGAGATATTAGTTTATAATTTATTCCCATTCCCTCTTGGTATTGATATTTTATTCAGCTTTCATCATTATTCTCTTTTTTTTTTCAAACGTGTTTACATCACGGATATATATTTGATGATAATGCTAAACCTCTCCAACATAATCAGAACTATAATATGATGTTAATGAAATGCAATACAAGTATTGAAAGTATTGAAAAAAAATACATATATTGTGACGACGTATTTTATGTCTTGCATTTTAATGTTGTTTTTATTTTAAAATTTAGATGAATATAACAATGTTCAATCAACAACGACAGTCATCTATTATTATTGTATTCGCTTATTTTTCTGTATCTAAAAGTGACTAATAAAAAAATAATAATATTAAAATTTATATTGTTATTGCTCTTCTGCAGAATTTAGGTAAGTTCACTTCACACCAAGTGGTTAGTCAGCGCGTAAGTTTACATTTCTAAGACGAATATACATATGCAAATTTTACATTTACAATCGTAAACTATAATTCGTAAAAATTCCGAAAAGAAGGTTCCAATTTGTCGCAGACAAATCAAGTTCACTACGATCAGCTGATGAATTGATAAAAAAAAAACGGTAGAGTGAAAACCATCAGTGAAACAAAAATTTACGTATATATTTTTGATTATACGATATAAGTGATGCAATATATTTCAAAAATGATTGAATATGGATAAATTACTTTAGTGCAACTCTGGCACTACAACGCCTTCACAGATTAGATAACCGTATGAAATCCTTCAATTGTATTATTTGCAAGTGATGCATTAGACGATTGAATAATAACGATTCTACATACAGATATAGAAATATGTCAGCAAATTATTCAACGTCACACTAATATTTCCCTAATAGACAAATATATACATCGATAAAAAATCCATTTATGGGGGCGCATAACAGGTCATTAAGTTGCACACAGTGATCCTTTCTTGTGGCGCACAACAAAATTTCAAACACATCAGTGGCGATTGGACTAATACTGGTTACAAATGACTGCAGTTAATAGATAGTCCTCAATGCGCACACACGTTCACATGTATATAATTCCACTCTCTTGTACTTTCCGGCAAGTGAACACACGACCCAATCTCTGTAATGTATATATACTGTCTACATTTACAAACAAATACATGAATACAATTTAATTATTGTCCTAACCCCATAACAAATATATTACAGATGAAATGAGTGTGATACAAATGTTTTGTGATGAATTATGAAAGGATGAAATTACCTGCAACAAATAAACAATATATGAAATAAGACATATTATTGCAATGAGATATTATATATCTACGTTTCATTTAATGTCGTAACGGATTTTGTTCCGGCATTTTTTTTTGCCACAATGTTTTTATGAGCTGGATCTAGTAATATATCAACAAAAATTTATTACCGCTCACCATACTGCAAGTGTTACAGAAATATTTTTATTGCGGCTTTGTTTTTTCAAGGCCTATTCTGGTGGCTATGATTATTAATGATCACCACCAATACAAGAATGACGTTTACCCCGGACATAGTCCATAATGTAGGTACCATTAAGCTCCATCTCGCTACTGCAACACTCCTATTTTCTATATCCATATATATAGGCACATATATATTCATATAGATGAAACAATGAATGGTTACTGCCGTTATTGTTCTCGCCACTTTAGGCCAATCACACTGTCAATCAGTGCTTATGTAATACCGACTAAACACACATTATTCAATTTATAAAGTCACTTCCCTTTTTTCTCCATTAACAGTTTATCGTTTGACAATGTCTGATATAAATTAATAAGTAATTTACTTAATGATTAATTGATCGCATATGAGTGTATATAAATAATAATTAGACCGTGACATGTACATTGCTTGACACAGTTTCCCTTCAACGATATAAATGTATTCACCAATGTATCTGTTACATGGATTGCATTGCATGTTCCTGTTAATCGAAACATGCTTATAGCTTCATTTTATACTAAATAGTATAAGATAAAAATAAAATAATATCATAATAACTTTGACTTTGAATAAAATTAGTATGATGGCTTGCTATTTGCATATTGAATGAGTGCATCAGGCAAAACGGTGAATTTTGTATCACTCGCATCGGTTTCTAATCATGCCACTCATTTGATACGATACAAAATCTTTTTAGTTATCATTGGACACTATTGAATTTTAGTAGTAGAGTTATTCTAGCGTTACTGCATTGGCACTTACTACAAAGTATAAAGTTCCAGCACCGACACATTGTGTCAATCATATGCGCTACATGTTACATTGCGCACATTGTCACTGAACTAAATCGCTATATAGCATATCAGTGGTTCTCATGATAAAATGAATTGTTATACATAAATGGGCAGCGATGTATTTGTTTATTGAGGTGATTGTATACATCGTCAATAGTATCCACTGAATTTATGGTGGTGGGTGTTGAATACTTTGGTGTTAATATTGAGATGATTATAATTATTGAAATAATATGAATTGATCGTTAAATATGATTTTTCGTATTGTTTTATTTTGGACAACAGATGTCCCATGAAATTCTTTTACCATTCTTTCTCCGATATACATATGTATGTATTAACAAGGAAGAATTGACACTTTATGGTGTTGTGATGATACCATTTATGTGACATAATAATATGCACCAATATCAATTTATTCAGTGAGTCTACTCTGTCCGTTGACAGTGAACTTTCTCGTGGTCACTGAATAGCAATTTAATAATTCAACTCTTATTTTTACTTTTCTATTTAATGTACAAGTTGATGGAATGTTTATATATTTATATATATATATATATATACGTGTTTGCATGCATATAATGATAAGGTGAATGTGTCGCGTTATGTAAAAATGAGAATACATAAACAATTATTTTGAAAAATTGAAAAACTTTTCTTTTGGGTCTCGTGACATTATGTGAAGTAGTCTGTTAACCTGTAAGGTATTCCATCTGAGGATTCTGTTTCCATTAATTCATGAATATAGATTATGAATATTGAATGATGTAAAATATATAGATTGAATGAATAAAGTGATGTGGGCAGCAATAAATATCGTTTATGCCATATATCTTTGACTGAATTCATTCCAAATTTTTTTACTATTAAAATAGTAAAAAAATTCTTGCATATATGCAAGAAATAGCTGTAAATAATGAAATGGCGTAAATTCAATTTGTTATAATTTTTACTTTTCATCGTGGAGTGATCAGAAAGTATTGGATTTGTTTGATTGACAGAAGAGCAAAATTCGACACAACTTTTCATTTTTCACAACAATAAACAAACGATAAAATATCGCAAAAAAGTGTATATGAATATTCACTGAAATGCCATCTTGAATAATATAAAAAAGAACAATTAAAGAGTTATGAAAACTCTGCGTTTGCAAAATGCCTTTTTCCGCACCAATTAATTGTCATTGAACTGATGAAAAATTGTTACATCCAATTAGGTTTCCACTTCCGGTACAACAAAAAATAGCAATTACATGAATTTTCAATTACAATAACTATAATAATATAAATCGCGTAAAATAATTTGAAAATTTGTACACAACATTTGGATATTGTGGGGCTTATAAAGAGATGACGTAATAATTAGATACATCTTTTGGTTTTACTGGAGATAACAACTATGCCATACCCATTTAATTATCGAGAGTAGCTTGACAAAAAAGTATGTAATTTTCATCATAACACCGGAATTGTAAAATGATATGCGATATTTTAATTCTACTTTTATGTCGTCAGGAAATGACATTTACACATGTTACGAGCATTTACATATATGTCTACTTATATACTTTCATGACGAGTTACCACGTCAATAAACTACAGCATTCGATAGATAAATAATGACGTGAATAAATTCATTAATGAACTGCCATGATGAAAATTAGTGGGCATGTCTACTTGCTGGGATTCATTTATACTATATTTATTTAATGGGTTCTGATAAATTTTAGTTAAATATTTCAAATGACGAAATTCGTCGAGATCCAATGTGTATTGTGTATTCACAATCAGTCACATGTACACGTATACGAAGTGAACAGTATATACATGTACAGAATGAGTAGTGTAGAGGAAGGGAAAATCTGAGGGGGTTTCCCCTGAACTGTCGGCAATATAAAAGCATGAGCTACTACGTACAATGACGACAGTCACTCTTGTACGTTCCACACTTTTAACACTTGAGACATGCAATAGTCTTTGCCGAAAATAAGAATATAATTGACAGAAGAAAATAGATAAATAAACAAAAATATATATTGTGGCAAACATTTGTTTCTTTTCGTTTTGTTTTCAGTGGCAATTGAAATTTTCTGTGAAGTGAAGTGGAACAAAAATTTTGTTCGACTCAACAAATAAAAATTGGGAATTATTGAAATTTTTGTATTTTATTGCAAATGTAAGTAATGGAAAATAGGCGAGTGAAAAAGAATGCGATATTTTTTTTTTTTTTTTTTCAGAATTATAAACATGAAAATATAAATGAACAAATTGATAAATAGAAAATACGAACAAATGGATAAACCATAAAAAAAACCTGTTTAGAATTATGAAATTTGGATAAATTATAGTATCGATGGTGTCTCATATCGTCAATAAATAAAGATACAGTTGCGGAATCATGGACATTGTGATCGTCCGTGAAAATGATCTTTTTCACAATTCTATTCAAATTAACTCTCACTTTCACGTTCGATACATTGATATATCCATATAAAAACTACATTTTATACCGCACCTTTATGTAGTCTCACGTTATATTTCAAAAAAAAAAAAAAAAAAAATGATAAAATCATCTGGCTGCATTATTCCATCACCTTTTACTCACAATGTTCACACTGATTTGAGGCCACAGTAATTGGTAATAATGGCACCCGTACACCCAGCATAGATATAATCACTAAAAAAAAAATGCAGAGATGTTGGGACATAATAAAAAAAAGAAGAAAAAAAGAATTAGTATGCACTTACACTGTGAAACGTACTGCATTTTTTAAAGCAGTTTGCACATTACCTATATATTCATTAACTCACTCTCTTCCTTTTACTCTTTCTTTACTGCCTGAATGTTGCAAGTTTGCTGCGTACATTAATTCATTTTGATGCTAACAACATTAACAATTTTGGGTCAACGACATTTTTTTAAATTTTGTATATCACTTTGCCATAATAAAAATGAAACGTCATGTGAATGATCATTTTTACTTTCTATTAAATAATTCAGACGTTCAACGAATTTATAAAAAATACATCGGTCAACTAAACAATTCATCACTATCAACGCATGACGTATACAATTACTGTAATTATATTTGATATTTGCTGTTCAAGATATAGATCGAATACTTTATGAAATTGCGAAATAAATATTTAAATGCATAATTAATTTATTTCTTAGATTCTTTTTTATAATGAAGTTGTAACGACTGGGATTTCAATTAATCTTGCATGAAAAAAAAAAAGAAGAAATGAACGAAAGAAGGTGTTTTCTCCAATATATTTATCATTTGGTTTTCGGAAAGGCTATAAATGACGTAAGTTAAAATGAAGGACACATTTTGATTGGGTTGTTATTGAGCGAAAACAACATTAGTACGAGAAAGAGGACCCGCGTGGAACCTTGAGGTTTTATATTACAAAAGCAAGGTGACGTCGTGCCGTTGTTTTCTTTAGGCCCCCACGATAATGCAATTTTTTTGCCGGGATTCACCCACGGTAAAACCGGTTATCAGCATTACTCACATCACAATATTATCCGTCACTCCACATATTAAACAAACCAATTTTTTTACTTGTCTCGTCAAGATTTACGGGAACATATTTAAAAAATAATGAAAACCAATTGGATATTATTTTTAATTGATAGATGGGCTCAATTCAACAGCAATCAGTATTAAAAGGTGAAAGCATCAACCGTGATAACAATACGGCCACTGTTCATGAGATATTTAGAATCTTACAAGCAAATTGTCCGCAAAAAATTGCAATTTATTATGAAGGTAATGGCAGCAGTAAAAAAATGACAAAGTATTAACAACGCTTTATATTTTTTCAATGATTCACATTTCACACTATTGGTTTTTTTTTTGATTCAATGTTTAGATGACAATGGAATTAAACATTCTGTGTCTTATAAAGAATTGGAATTATGCACAAATAAATACGCGCGTACATTGAAGCAATATTGTAAACCACAGGAGAATAGTGATCCAATAATTGCTGTGTCAATGAAACCAACTCATCGATTACCAATAACATTACTGTCAATACTCAAATGTGGTATGGCATATTTGCCACTTGATATCGAATTTCCTGCGTCGCGAGTCAAACATATTATCGAGGAATCTCAGCCATTATTAGTCATTATAGACAGTGGTAAGTTTATCATTTAAACTTAATTTACTTTAAGCTAAAATAATGAATATTATTTACTACTATATAGATATCGGCATTCAACGAACTGTCCATACATATTCTTTATTGCATCCACATTCAAAATTCATTGCGTATTATACGTTGTAAAATAGACGTTGCTAAAACCCAATCGATTTATATAATTTGATATCAGATTGGGCGGAAAGACCTTCAATATTTTATTGTAAGAATGTAGAGCAGGATAGGTCATGAATATCAAATAGGATATACCATTTTAAAGATTAATTCTATATACATTAAAGAGAGGCCATTTCCTATATTCATGAGGTGTCTACTGCCTCAACAATGAAGGTGAAATAATCAACTGCACCCTTTGTTAATACACGTGTAATTATCCATCATCATTTAAAACCAATTATTCATTCAAGGAATCCATTTACATTGTATTTAATAGTTCATACAAGTTGTACCATCTAGAATTCACGTTTTTTGTTCTATTCCAAGTTTCTATTAACAATTATCTATTGTTATTATCAGGCGACAAGTCTATTTATGATAAAACACCAGTATTGACTTACGATGAATTGTGGAAACAATCGAGAGGCGAATCGGAGAAGCCTCTTGATGGCGAAAATAATCCCGAGCAGTTGGCAATTATTTTGTATACATCCGGAAGTACGGGAATCCCAAAAGGCGTTCGACTACCACATGCCACCCTGTTAAATCGCCTCGAATGGCAATGGCGAGAACTGCCTTACCGTCATAATGAACAAAAGACTGTATTTAAAACGGCTTTAACGTTTGTCGATAGTGCACCGGAAATTTGGGGAGCATTGTTGCAGGGACGTACTCTAGTTGTTATTCCAAAACATATAACTAAAGATCCAGAAAAATTTATTGATATCCTCGAAAAACATGAGGCAAGTCCCCTATTTTTTTTATTGTGCAAAACTATTATCACGATCGATAGGATAATGTTGCGATTTTTCTATTTTTTTTTTTTTCAGATTCAACGATTAGTTCTAGTACCATCTCTATTGCAGTCCATATTGATGTATCTGAGTCTTCGTGTGAGTATCAGATAAATTTAATTTTTGATACAATAAACAAGGATGGGAAGAAAAATTAATTTATTGCTATAATATTTGAAGGAAAATGATGAAATACTGCGACATTTAAGGTTATGGATATGTTCTGGTGAACCTCTTACGCAATTATTGGCGAAAAATTTTTTCGACAGATTTACCATATTTGGTCATGTTCTTGCTAACTTTTATGGCAGTACTGAAGTTATGGGTGACGTAACGTATCATCTTTTGCATAATTCCAATCAATTGGATGACATGGAGAAAGTTCCAATTGGTAAAATTTGTTGGTTCATTATCATTAAAAACCAGAGTATTGGATATTAATAGAAATATATATTTATTATTAATTATAGGACGACCTTTAGACAATTGTGTAGTATATCTTGTGGACAAGGATCTTCGCATAGTATCGCAAGGTGACGTTGGCGAGTTAGTTGTTGCTGGAAGAAATTTAGCTGCCGGTTATGTTCAAGGTAGAGATTCACATCGGTTTATCAACAATCCTCATGTCATTGATCCAGGTAAATAATTATTATTCATTATATTCTTTTCAAGAAAATTATTTAGGAGGTGACAGTAGATATTATGTTAGTTCAAATCACGTTATTTTCTCAAAATCAAAATAAAAACTGCGATACTTTCATTTCAGCACAAATTTACGAAATATTTCAGAAAATATATCGTAAAAATCTTTTTCACTTCATGAAAACAAATTACAATTTAATATCAGGTTACTATATTCAAACATAGTTGCACTTCTCAATCATTTCGCTTATAAAATACCGAATTAAATTAAAAAAAAAATAATAGTTCGTATTTCAGCTGTCCTATGGACTTATTCTTCATTAGCGAAAACCTATTAAAAAAACAGAGTGAAAAAAGAAAGGAAAAGTTGCTGTTATTATTATTTGTTTTTTAAATTGACAATGAAGGTCCTTCCTTTCGTTCGAGTTGTAATATGTTGATTATATTTCAAGGACCTGTACTCTATTCACTCGATCTTATGAGCCTTTTATTATTATTTTATTAATTTGAATAATAATACGATCAATGTTCAAATACTTTGACAAGTTCATTTATTAATACCGATTAATCGCCCTCTCAATAAAGATTTTCCAATTACTTTCGCATTATTCTTCACCTGTATATAACATCCGGTACATAATTATAACTCATTGTGAAGACTGCTAAAAATTGAGATTATTTTCTTGTCAATAGAATTCGTTATAAAACAATCCATAGCGAGATGATTTAATATCACGAGCGTCAATGAATTGCAAATGTGAATGTTGTGATATCAGTAATTGGAAACAATAAAAAAAAAAATACTACAATAAATTCCAATGCTAAAATTAAGTTCACATAAGGTATCACCTTGCGTTATATGTACGCGTGTGAAATTAATTGACGTGCGGCAAATATTTAGTTACATATATATATATATATACATACATATTATGTATCCAATTATAACTGGATTGTCGATGATAAATCAGTGAAAATGTTTATATGTACATTTTCCGATAAAAAAAAATTCACTTCCTCGACCTTTCCCAGCTATACCCAGTTTACACACATACTCTCGTATAAACCCGATATACACATCCACCGAGACGTATTCTTTTCTCAATTAATTATACGAGTATCGTGTCCTTGCACAATCTAATCGGTGTGCGACATATTTCTAATTTAACGTTACTCGACTTCCTGTTTCAAAGTACACAAATACTTCCAAGTATAAATAAATTACCACTCTTCAATTACTGTTTTTTTCCCTATTATTTAATTTAATTTATTGTTCCTTTTTTTTTATTTCATTTTTTATTTGTTATGTCTAAACAGGATACTCGACGTTATATTGTACGGGTGATTATGCCCGTATTATCAAGGGCACAATAATCTATGAAGGACGTACTGATTCGCAAATAAAAATTAGAGGTCATCGTGTCGATCTTACCGAGGTTGAACGCACGGTATCCCAAGTGCCGGCAGTCGATAAAGCAGTTGTGCTATGTTATAAACCTGGTGAACTTTCTCAGGTAGTAGATATAAAATATTTTATCAAAATGCACCATTGTTTATAGCAAATTTGGAGATTTTATTTGAATTCTGTGTGAAAAAAAAAAGACATATATGTTTCTATTTTTATTTCAATATATTATGAAGTGTTATTTTGTAGGCTTTGATTGGATTTGTTACTGTTAAAAGTGACACAAACAACATGAAGGGAATGCAAATTGAGGAATATTTGGGCAGTCACTTATTACCGTATATGATACCACAAATAATAATTATAGATACCATTCCATTGTTAATAAATGGAAAAATCGACAGGCAATCGCTATTACGAATGTATGAGACTACCAATTCAAATGTTAATGCTGAACAAACAATTGATTGTGATTACTCTGATGTGCCAGATGATAAAATGCAAATGGCAAAAATATTATTTCCTACTGTTTCATCAATTGTTGGATGCAGTGGACGTTCCACTGTGAATATGTTCGCAAATTTTTACGATCTTGGTGGTAATTCATTGAATTCAATATATACAGTTACTAAATTACGCGATCAAGGTTATCAAATTGGTATTACTGATTTTCTTACTGCCAAAAATTTGGGTGATGTTTTACATAAAATGACAGAGTGCAATAATACACATAAACAAATTCAGGATGATCCAAAATTTATTGTCGAGCAGATAAACGACTCGCATCGAGCAACTGTTACTCAGTAAGTAAAATTTCTTTTTTTTTCTTTCGTTTTTAAAACGTGATTTTGAATGATGAATAATAAGAAATGTAGTTGGGACATACAAGTAAACTAAATCAGGCAACAGCTTCAATCATATCGTGATAGAGATTGTGCAAAGATATTACTGTCCATTTATGAATGCTCTAGGGGATTGTATTAGATGAAAATATTTGAATACTTGACAGTTAAAAGGAGAAATAAAATATTGCACTGAACTGAAATCAGTGACATTGTACTCTCTATAATAGCCTATATGGTAACAATTTCTATTCGCCAATTGCATGCTGCTATATCGAATAGCCACCATTCATTCACATATACTATTGCCAAACCTGATTAAACTGAAATATCACTCACTGAAAATAGTAAATACCATATATTGCTGAAGCTATCACTGAACTATCATTTCTAATAGTATTGAAAACTGAGACGAATAGAAATAGTTATCTTTAGACGTTCATGCTCTGTATAGGTGTAGACGGAGTGAGCTATTGCAAAGCCGATAGGTATTGTTATTTTTGTTTGAAGTATAGTTTTGATTATAGGAGCATTCACTTTCTCGATGTTTAGTGGCAGTTTTGTGTTGAATTATGCATTGAGACGTAATGAAAATCAATATCTTTCAACTCAATATCATAACACATACAATCAATAAATGCTAGTTCGTTTGTTAGAAACACATTGTTTTCTACTGTTTACCCAATCGAACGGACAATTTGGAATGCATATTTGTTAATTTATGTTTTGTTTTCTAGTATTGTGACCGAGAGCTTTTATCTGAAAGCTGATTTGGAACGTTGGTTGGCGCCAGACATAGAGAGAAAAGAGTATTATGATTTAATGGACACACTTTGGCAGCCGATCGCAGAAAAAGAATTGAGTTTTGTTGTGCGATCAGGAAATGATGAAAGGACAATTCTTGGCGCTGCGTTGAGCTTTGATGCATGGGATGAACCTGATTGCACGGTGACATCAAAACTCTCTATTGTTTTTGAGTTCCTAGAATATCTCGAGGGTCCAATTAGAAAGAATAAATTGCCGCGTGGCAAAGGCAAAATACTCCACTGCTATATGATGGCAACCAATCAAGATTTAACTCCTGCTGAGAATGTTATTATTATGAATAAAATGGAGGAGGAATGTCTTAATCTTGCTCGAAAACGTGGATTTATTGGAATTTTTACCACTAACACTAGTCCATTAACTCAAGTAATTGACGGAAATGATTTCGGGTCAAAATATTTTCTTTTGAAATGAATAAATACAATATATTTTTAATAATTATTTATTTTTCAGCAATTGGATACGGATGTTTATGGATATGAGGTATTGTTGGATTATCAGGTGAATGAATATGTGGCACCTGATGGTACGAAACCATTTGAAAAAGCACCTGACAGTCAACGAGCATTGTGTTCCTGGAAAACTATTTAAATATCCTAATATTCATGTGAAATAACAATTCACAATTATACATTTATTATAAATGATATTGATAAATGTAAATATTATTGTAAATAATTTCAAACTAATTTTACGCATCATTTCCAAATCAGAATAACTAATTCCATCAACAAAAGATATGTCGAATTGGCATGATTAATGAGATAAATTAATGATGAACAATTAAATTATATCATTGTTAATAGAAGAATGTTGAATCAAGCAGTATCATAAATTATTCATAAATATATAAATTAATGTTGTTGAATGACACGTAAAAAAATATATAATTATAAAAGCAATTTTGTGACAATTATTTTCATAAGCCGATTTCAATTTATTAGAAGGAACATTTTTTGTACTAAAACGTTTGTAAATCAAGAAAATTTCAGATATTATGATGAAGACACTGATTTATTGGTGGCAGCAACTGTATTGTTGATTCGAAGGAATGCCGGATCAACAATGGAGAAATATAATTGTATTAGTTACGAATTCGAAAGTAAAATATATTCGATTGAATAAAAATATATTTTAGCCTACGCCCATTTTAAAATTTAATTTTATTGGTTGTATTTGTTATGGACATTTCATAATCTCTGTGTTCTTTTACTTTTTCTTTTCCCAGTCTGGAAACATCGCTGGCACAACGTTGCTCGACTATCGACAGTGAATAAATATAAACGAAGCTATGTTATAGCTCCATGTTACAACAAGTGTATCAAATAATCAGATTATCACTGAACTTTGATTATAATCAATAGTTGGCCGTGGACAGTTTAAACTTTTGCCATTCAACATTACAAATGAGTAGTATACCCTAGTTGGAAGATGTATCACAGATAAACAAAGAATTAGAAATGGAAATATGAAGAGTATTTATTTTCAATTTACAATATTTATGCAGTTTTTCAGAAATTCAATTTATTTATTTTACATTATGCTTCTGCTCCATATTGAAATATCAGTCAGTCAATCAAATGTAATTCACACATAATGACGTACAAATATTAATAAATAGTAGTGAATAATATTTTACGAATTGATATCAAAATAAACGCGACGCATGTCAAGATAGAGTCGTTGGTTATAGGTACTTCATACACAAGCTCTGCCGTAAGGGTTACCCTATTGTTTCCAACACATCTGCATTGACGAACATGATTTTTTTTTCTGTTTATTAATATATAATATTATAATTATATCCTATGACCATTTATTTTAATTCCGCGAAACTTTGTTACTCTAATATTGCGATTTTCAATTCCTGCGTTATGGATAACATCTTTTAAATGTGATAGTATCTGCTTACAAGATGACATTTTGCCTATGGTATACAAGGTTGCCCATATTCGAAGCGCCCATCAGGCAACACTGTAACTTTTGACAGCGATGTCAAATCGACTAATGACATACCGCGTTTGAAGCGTCATTCCAAGCAGATTTTTACCATGGAACAGTACACGCCACGCGTACGCTCTAAAATTGTTGAAATTTACATTCAACAAAACAAGTCAATAGTGAAAACTCAACGTGCTTTTAAAAGAATAAATAAAGTGGAAAGTGCGCCTTCCAAGAAAACAATTTATCGTTTGTATGAAAGATTTACAACTAGTGATGCTCTTGCTAACCCAAATAAAAAGCGACCGAGGCGATCGGATGAGAATATTGCAGCCGTACGAGCCAGTGTTGAGCAGTCACCAACAACATCCCAAAAACGCCGTTCTCAGCAGCTCGGCATTCCCCGATCCACTTTACAACGCATTTTACGTGTTGATTTGCATTTTTTTCCGTACAAGATTCAATTGACACAAAAATTGTTGCCTACGGATAAGCCACGTCGATTGGAATGGGCTCAAAGAGTCATCGAAATGGCTGAAGAACACGAGCAATTTTGGCATAAAATTATCATGACCGATGAAGCTCATTTTCAGTTGAACGGAACGGTAAACAAACAAAATTGCCGTATTTATGCCACTGAAAATCCACAAGAGATTCAAAAGGTACCTCTTCACGATGCAAAAGTCACTGTTTGCTGCGGCGTTTGTGCTAAACTGGTCATTGGACCGTTCTTTTCCGAAGATGATAATGGCCACACGGTTACTGTCAATCAGGAGCGTTATCGCGATATGATAACCAATTTTTTCATGCCAATTATTCGTCGAAAACGTATGGAGCACTATTGGTTTCAACAAGACGGCGCATCACCACACAGTTGGAAATTTCATTTTTTTGTGTTATTAAAAAAATCGTGTGTTGATTTTATTATGTCAATTCAGCAACACAGTTCGATGTTGTTTTGACATGATACAAATGTGTTAGATAGTTTTGACATATTTCAACTGTTGAAATATTTAATTGATTGAAAAAGAATGTCAAACTAACACAAAATAATACTTATCGAAAAATTAACATAAAAGCTGTGTAGATGAAGGACAAAAGTTGTGAACAGAAAGTAAATGTCACCGGGCGACACTATTATTTCGTCAATTTTACATAAAAAAAAATTCATTTTTCGTGTATTGTGCTGAATGTTATGGTATTTACACATTACATATGTTACACGATATCGTGAAACAAAGGCATATGCCTTTGTGCAGTTTTTTCGGGAACGTTCCGAAATCTGCTGGAATTAAGCGAAGGTGCGAAGCTTGGTTAGTGTAATTTGTAATGTGCATCGAACAAGTGCAGTATAGTGTTTTACAAAGATAATATTTTTAGTGGTATCTGTAAAGATAAGAAAACTATTAACTTTTTGATTTTTTGATAATTTGATTTTAAATTATTATATTATTTAAATGATTATATTACTGAGGTGAAAAATAGTTAGGTGACAATACAATCCTTAGCTTATTGCCATAACATAACCTAAAAATTCTCAAACATGTTTGAAATAATCGCAACAATAAATTATTATTTTCTTTTCCACATTTCTACAATCCGGAGAGTGGAAGAGGATTCATTGCAACAGGATTATCGAATAGCCAAAGATCAGGAGGCAGCAAGCAAGAAAAATCCCAGTCCAACAAACATATCTCTAAAAAAAATCATAATGAACTCAAAGACAATCCAGATAAAACTTTTTTTCACATGATTCCGAAATATATGTCATTTATAAAGAATTCAAAACGATGAAAATATCATCTTCTTGTATAGGGTAGATTGTTAGAGAAACTGAGAAAACTTCATGTTTGAAAGTCTCTAATTTACCTTTCACAAAAGCTTGGAACCTATATGAATTATCAATGGACCACGTAATTATAAGTGGCTATAATATACTTTTTGTAAAAAATTTGTATATATCTTTGCAAACATTGAAATGTGTTTTTCCAAATATATATTTTGTGTACTAATTATTATGAGTAAATATTAATTCCAATTTTCATATCTTTGTCTTTTCAGTTCAATAATTTTGTATATTTATGTGTATATATGTCAATCATGGAAACGAATTTTTACTGACAGTCAATTAATAATAACATGAAATAATAATTACATGAAAATAAAAAATGAAGAAGAATTTATGTCGAATCTATAAATTTGTTGTGTTACAATTGAAGCAAGTGATATGTTGATTATACTACTTAAAACTTATGTCAAAATAACATTTATGGTGCGTACAATACAGTGCTGCGCATTTTTACGATTTACATAAATGTTGTGTACAATTTTACCGTTTTGGGTTGTCGAATCGACTCAAATTTTATGTTGAATTGACATAATGTATAAGTAAAAATTTACACAAAATGTTGTGTTATTGCGACACAAAATGTCTGTCATTATTAAATTCACTACGTTCAATGTTATTTTAACAGTTATATTGTGTAGAATTTGACAATCGAAATCGTCAAATTTTACACACGCACTGTCGAACTCAACACATCATGTTTAGTGAATTGTACATGTAGCAATGTTGAACTTACATAGTGTGTATGTCCGATTGACACGGAACCAAGTGTTCGATCAACACTTTCATTGCATTGAACTGCTGACATAAATCGTATGTCATAATTTTACACAGAAAAACTATGTCAAATTAACACAAAATTTTGGGTGGACTTTCTGAGACATGTATAAAGTGTTAAATTTAACATAAAATTTTCAACTGTGCACACACAAGCCGTACTACAATCGATTTTTTGAAGCAATTGTTCCCTGGCCGTGTGATGTCAAAAAATGGTGATTTCGATTGGCCGCCAAGATCACCAGATTTACCGCGTCCAGACTTCTTTTTGTGGGGTTATTTGAAATCAAAGGTTTACGGTAACAAACCAAAGACTCTAGAAGAGCTGAAAACCGACATCCGTCAAGAAATAGCCGCCAAGAAAACCATGGAAAATGCTGCAAAACGGGCACAATACGCCGTAGAGGCCAAGGACGACCATTTACGAGATATCATATTCAAGAAATGATGTAAACAAATTTACTTGAACCCAATTAAATGATTTTCATGACGAACAGACAAAAAATGGTGTTTTCTTTGATTTATTTAAAAATTAAATGGGCGCTTCGAATATGAGCAACCTTGTAGACATATGCGCATACGCGATATATTATTATTATTACTCTTCTTTATTAAGCATTTGTCTTCTTGAAAAGATTTGCACGTTCACAGGTCATACATGTTACAAATGCACATAACTTTCAATAGTATTACTCATTAATATTTTATAAATGTTATTTATTATATTCATAACGAAAAAAGAGAAAAATAAATGAAAATACAATAGAATGTGATAGAAACACAATTATTGGTTGTCCTTATTTTTATTTTGTATCTATCATTTATATTAAACTGGTATAATTGTTCCATTCTTGATTTTCACTGGCGATGCATGTGTCTGTATGTAATATCTATATGTAAATGTGTATCGGTGGGTGTGGTTATTTTTTACTAATTTTCTGATTTCCCGTTCATTTATAGTAATTTTTGCCACAAGAGGATGCTTCTCATTCAACATTAATGTACCCTTATTCGCATTAGTATTAACTTCTTTCTGTAATTTGTCACGTTCATTTTCATTTGTATTTCAGATTTGCTGTCCGCTAAATTCACCGTCAATTGAAGTAAATCGGTCTCACGATTCTTTCCCGAACACGCTCGTTCCTGGCCATATGACAAAACAAATGATCCCACATCATAACCACCCACAAGTAACAATTTTTGCCTATAAAATTAATTTTCATGCATAAAATAAAACATTTGTACAATATTTTATCATTAGATATATTATAAATAAGTCGCCCATTTCAATTTTGGCCAGTTGTTACTTACACTGCAAGTTTCCTTACTCCATTTATTTTACGCTTTAATGTAGTATTTTCTAACATCGTCTAAAGTGTAATTAGGAATTGCCAAAATGGAAGTCTATTCTCGAAAATTGTGATTAACATATCTATTTATTTGCCCCATGATAAATTTTTCATTTTTGGGTAAAATTGCAACATTCTCATCAACCCAAAATACATTAATATATAATAGATGTACAACACGTTATTAATTTCATATTTAGTTCTCTAGTGCTATTATTTGTTTCATTTACCATTTAGTGACACTCACTCAAACATTTTCTTGTTTATTTACTTATTTATTTACAGTCAAAAATCTTGATCACAGATTCTCTTGCTTATTAATTCATTTAGTTGTAGGTAATTCGGTCACAATAACTTCTAATGCACCTGTAAACATAACACAAAGAGTAGTAATTATTCATTAGAATAATACAAACTTAAAGCACACAAATTGAGAATATATTATTTCTTACCATTTACAAATCCGTCGTATATAAATTCCGTTGCGTTTGTTGCTGATTAAAATGTTTTTAATAATGGCAATTACTGTAAATATTTTGTGTATTGCTTGAAAATTGATTTATGTCAAGCCACCCCTCAATGTTTTTGACATAATGCAGTTGACACTTATCTGCGAAATCCATAACCTTATAAATATGTATGAACATGTTATATCCCCGGGAATAACGCTAGAGTAGAGTGACCGACGGACGACTCACCATGGTATAGACGCATCAGTAATGGATAAGTTAGATTCTACGACATAAATATAGACATACACATATAGATTATTTCCACAGAACATGTAACGTCAAGGAACGCGACCAATGTATATCTTTACGTATTATAAACTTAGAACATCCAACGAACTCACATATACCGAATTAATTATAGAATTAAACAAATAAATAATAGTAATTATAAGTAATCAACACAGATAATTATCAATAAGAATTGACAACCAATAAACACACGAATTTATGTTCAAATAATAGATTAATGATTAACACCAACACATGAATTGACTCACGTATGCATGTATACCACCAAGTCAATTCAATCACACAAACGATACAAGTAATTGCAATAGATCATATAAATAACTATAATTGATAACTGCTCAATGCATAAGCATAAAAACCGCATAACTAATAAATGACTAATACTCATATCAACCAAAAAACAGGAAACGACACATCTAAAATACACATACGATAAACAACTAAAATTCATGCAGCTGAACCAACAACATTCCGAAATAAATAAATAAGTTAAGACATAGAACGATGTAAGTTATTTGAACAAGCAAATGTAGCGAGATCTCAAAACTATTGATAATCATAAAACAACAAGCAATTCTAAGTAATGATCACGCCATACGCGACATCGATCGCCCTCACACGATATCACAAGGGTCTCACCCCATATCACATAACGATAAGGGATGTCGCGAGCGTAGAGAAAACTATGAGTAATAACTCCCACCAAATCGAGAAGCATCAGATGACGTGTTAACTAAGCTTATAAAATAGCTGAAAAACATGCAAAACGGCACTTCTATTACAACATCAGTTTCGTCTACATCTCCGATAATCTCAATCGAGCGAATCAGAATCTCACATCAAAATCTTAAGTTCAATTAAGAATACTTTGAAAAGACGAGTCGTTAGACTTCATAGAATCGAGTAATTGAGAATCTCAAAGCAATTGCTAATCACAAAAGTAACAATATCAGTTATAAGATACAATCAAACAGAACGCCAGTAATTGAAGTAGAAGTAATAATAGTCATAAGTGAACTACAGTGTAAATTTCATTGTGTACCCAATCAACCGTTTATTAACATTTAAATAAAAGAGCAACAATTGATTTAACGATAAATCTCGAAGTGTCTCAGTTAATTCAACCGCGCATAGCGGTGGTGATTATCCGAACTACCCTTATTCAAGAGCTGTGGGTGATGGTCGGTAAGCGAACTGAGGAATCTGAAACAAGACTCGCAAAAAGGGCAAGTGACATCTGCCGATCTACGCCTCAATTCGCACTAACTCCGCAAGTGCATGCGACCTCTCCCGCAGGACGTAACAGCTCTTATTATATAAAATTGGTGGCAGCGGTGGGATAATCATCAGAGTTGGCTAAGACACAAAATCAAGGACATTCAGAAAAATCTGCACAAGTATCGCGAATTTTTTTTCGCATTGGGAAACACTCGAGACGCCACAGCATTACTCTACAAATTACATCACAACTTCAATTCACAAAAAAGAACAACGGGATCATCTAGATCGACGGCGATACACCAGCATCTACCGTCGGCATCGGAGCATTTACCAACGACAGTTCCAGCCAGCATCGAGATCTTCAAAGACGTCACATCAATTTACTTATAAATTTAATCAACCGTAACGTAAGTACAAAATAAATCAATCATGCCGGACACTCATGACGAAGCGAGTAATGATAATGAAACAGTACACATGGTAACACAAACCGATGAAATCTTACTCCAACAATATATTTTTAATAACGCACAAAATGCTTATGTCGGCAACCCTCAAGATCCGTTTTTTTTACCTAGAGCTCCGCAAAATGCCAATGTCGGTAATCCTCAAGTTAACGCGAACGCTTATATGCAAAACCAATATATTATTAACAAACGACAAGATTATAGGGATTACATCCACGTAATACCTGACTTCGATGGCACGATTAATGGCATAACTGCTGAAACATTTACATCTCATTGCGAGGAGTTGAAAGATTTTCGAGATGTAATAAAAGAAAAACACATCGTTGCGTTACTAAAAGCAAAATGTAAAGGCGCGACCTTAAGACCCGTATCTCGTTCAACCATAAACACGCTCGACGAATTAATTAAATTCATTAAAATACATTTCGGGTCCACAATGGATGCGAATCAAGCAAGGGAGGAATTAGGGAAAGTAAAACAAAAAACAGGAGAACGAATTATCGAGTACTATCATAGAATTGAGGCCGCATTAGACCAATTACTATCTCAAATTAGCGCTAGCCAATCTAACAGCAAACAAGCCGAGAAAAACCTTGCAAAGGAACAAGCAGCAAATCAGTTCGTGAGAGGTCTCCTCCCCAGATATTTCCCATACATGACCCGTTATAATTTTGCATCAATTGAAGAAGCATTGACAGAAACACAAGAAGTAGAAACATTATATAAACGGATTCCATCACTTAACGATACTTCAGAAAGTAAAGATTGCTTCCCAATCCAAACCAATCCTAATCTAAACACGGAAACAAACAGACGTCACAACAATAATACAAACGTTAGACAAGGGCAAATACAACATTGGACTAACTCCAATACACAAAACTTTTCATCTAAACCTAATTATTCCAATCAAAACAACCAAAATCAAATAAACTCCACATACTGTAATTACTGTCACAAGCCAGGTCATATGTTTAATGAATGCCGCTCACGTAACATGACTAATAATCGATCAAGTAATCCAATGAACAAGTCATCTCCCAACACCCAAGAGACCATCGAATGTAATTATTGTAAAAAAATCGGACACTTGATAAAGGATTGTAGAAAACGAATTTATAATAATGGAAAACGCGATGGTATGGGACAATCAAATGGTATACAAATAAGCTCGGGAAACGGTCCCCGTTCCCCTCAGGTAGGCGCACCCACGGGGAACACACAGCCTCGGCGCCAAGCGAATGCCTAAACAAACATAGATACGAGAAAGAAATGAACTCGGACCACGAAATTTTATCGGCGAAATGTAAAACAAGCTACGCCATTTCCAATTACAAATCACCGTCAATTACAATCAATTCTGAAAACTTTTTGAACTCCCACACAAGATTTTTAATAGATACAGGCAGCGAATTAAATCTCATAAAAATAAACGAATTGAAAAATTGTAAATCCATCGATAACTCCATATGCTACGAATTGAACGGTATTTCGAAAAATAGTAAACCATTAACACTAGGGCGTATCGAGATCCGAATAAACAATTCAATAAATATATTCAATGTGGTCCCGGAAGATTTTCCACTAGAATACGCAGGAATAATTGGATCAGAATTTATGCACAAACATAGAGGAAAAATTGACTACCTGGAAAAGAAAGTCATTTTCGACGGTATAGAACATAAATTCACCGACACTGAAAGCATTTTACTCCCAGCCAGGCACAAAAGTGTAATGTTTGTAAGATTAAAAAATACAAATTTATCAGAGGGATATATACCACGAATGAATATGCCAGATGGAATTTTTGCTGGCAAAGCTGTAGTCGCGAATAAAAATGGGATAGCATACTTATATGCAATTAATACATTACAGGAAGATGTCAAAGTGGAAATCCCCGTAATTTCTCTTTATCCTTTCGATATGAGTATAGACGAGGGAGAAGAATCAACAGAGGAAAGAACGATACGTAATAGCGAGAGCCCCAATGGCCAAGGAGCCGATCGCGTTAATAAAGTTCTCAACCTTCTACGATTAGACCACTTAAACACAGAAGAGAGTAAAGCCGTATCACTTCTAGTGGAAGAATACGCTGACCTTTTCCACCTTCCAGATGAACCCCTAAGAGCAACTAATGCTATTGTCCACCGTATACTGACTACAGATAACGTGCCGGTAAACACTCGGCAATATCGACACCCGCCATCTCAGAAGCAAGAAATCCAACGACAAATTCAAGACCTCATTAAACTACAAATAGTTCAACCATCTAAATCCCCACATAACTCACCCCTTTGGATCGTACCAAAGAAAGCAGATTCAAAAGGAAATAAAAGGTGGCGACTTGTAATTGACTTTCGAAAACTAAATGAAAAAACGATTGGCGACGCTTATCCATTACCACTTATATCAGATATCTTGGATCAACTCGGTGGAGCAAAATATTTTTCAATATTTGACCTCGCATCGGGCTTTCATCAAATAGAAATGCATCCACTAGACAAAGAAAAAACAGCCTTTACAACCCCTCATGGTCATTATGAATTCAATAGAATGCCTTTTGGACTGAAAAATGCACCAGCAACTTTTCAACGATTGATGGATCTTGTATTACGAGGCTTACAAGGTAACGACTTATTCGTATACCTAGACGACATTGTAATCTATGCTCGCTCTCTCGAGGAACATACAATTAAATTCAAAAAGTTAGCTGAGCGCTTACGCAATGCGAATCTTTCATTGCAAACAGATAAATGCGAATTTTTAAGAACGGAAGTACGCTATTTAGGTCATTTGATTTCGTCTGATGGGGTCAAACCCGTCCCCGCAATAATTGATGCGGTAAAAAATTTTCCAACTCCTAAAAACCAAAAGAATGTGAAAGAATTTCTCGGACTAGCCGGCTACTATCGTCGTTTTATAAAGGATTTTGCAAAAATCGCTAAACCATTGTCTAACCTCACAAGTAAAAACATCACGTTTGATTGGAACTCTGAACACCAGGAGGCTTTTCAAACACTACGAAATATGCTATGCAAAGCTCCAATATTGAGTTACCCCGATTTTAATCAACCCTTTATAGTCACAACTGACGCATCGGGCTTTGCCGTAGGGGCAGTACTTTCACAAGGAAAAGTTAACGAAGATAATCCAGTAGCATACGCCTCACGGGTACTAAATAAACATGAAAAAAACTACTCAACAATAGAAAAAGAAATGGTGGCAACATTATTCGCAATGAAAACATTCAGGCCTTATCTCTACGGTAGACCATTCACACTATACACCGATCATAAACCGCTAGTTTGGATAAATTCAATGGACAATCCAACCTCGCGTGTGATGAGATGGAGAGAACGCCTGAAAGAATTTGATTATAAAATTCAACATAAAGCGGGAAAAATCAACACAAATGCAGACGCCCTTTCCCGCAACCCAATAAGCGTAGAACAGCGACAGGTATATCCTATCAAATTTAAATGGAGAATACCAACACCAGACAACATGGCGCCAGACGCAGGTATAGCAAGATTACGATCCTCGTCGGATTCGACAGCAAGGCATAAGAGACTTAGAATCTCTATTACTACAAGCCCATCAGATGCGAGCGACGAGGACAGCGAATGGGACAATACACATACAATTACAAGCAGCTCAGACGAAAATCAAAATCAAAATCGAAAATTCACGAAAACCGCAATTGCAAATGAAGAAAACCCGAGCGGATCACACGCAATTGCAACCTATGATTATAAAATCAATACAGAACCTCAAATCACACAAGTTATTAACCCGAGTGGACCTCGTGTGACATCAGCTCCAGGTAACAGCCCAAATAAAGATAAGAACGATGGCAATAGGCCTGATCAACCTATGAACCGCCGCGCTAAATCTAAAAGAACATATGTTTCTACTGATACCCCGGAGTATTCCAGAAGAAAAAAGAGTAAAGAACATATGAAGAAAAAATATGATATCTCACACTCTAATCTACTTCGCATCCAAGAAACTTCAACGTCGGAAGAGGAAATAAATCATTCAAAGAAAAGCGAGTGCACCGCTATCAAACCAAATCAAACAAGAACCTCTGTAACCCAAAAAGAATCTCCAATCCTTTCCGACTATTCAGATACTCATTCGTCAGCAAAGGAAGAGCTACGAGAATATGAAGCTAAAATGCGAGAGGAACTATCGAAATTGCGAGCTGAAAATATAAACGAATCGGGTATAAACCCATTGAATATAAGCGGACTACCCGAAGGACCGTCGAATCAACCCTCCACGGTCCCACACCACCAGTCTCCTCAAAATACACAAAAACAAAGTATTAATTCCCCTATTGCAAAGAAAGTCCCAAACAAACAAATTATCAGAAAAAAACGACGAAAGACAAATAAGTATGCCCCTTATACTAAGGAAAGGGACCTCATAGGAAAAGACTCAGATAATATCCCTCGAAAACAACCAAGAAATATGGAAATTAAATCGAACAACGATGAAATTAGCAAAGGTAACACAGAGAATAAATGTGCAGAAAAAACGAATGACATTATTCCAGTAATACAGCCATCCGAAAGCGAGTCTCAACAGTCAATCACATGTGAAGATACAGTCGTTGACGCGAAAAAAGTAACGAAGGAAGAATTAGAAATTATACCTGAAATAGAAGATGGGAAAACGCAAAAATATTTAGAGGATTCATATGACATCGTAGATATGGATTTGGAAAAATCATCACAAGGCGAGGAAAATAATAAGCCCGAACATTTGGAAGACCCATATGATATCGTGGATATTTCATCGCAAGTAGAAAACGATATCATACCTGAAACACAGGAGTTATCCGAAAATTCCAATAATTCTACTCATACAAGTATCCAAGAATGTCAGGGTGGCGCAATCAGATGGTCATCAGAGGAAGATGGTGACATACCCGGAACTATTACAACAGCAGCATTAATACATCCAGAAGAGAATAACATAACGCAAAGAAATAATCCAAATGAAAACATGTCAATCGATATTAGTAATATACTAGAAACTGAAATCTCATCCAACAATTATGAACATATTCCACATGCACAACCTACGCAAACACACCACGAAAATACGAAGTATCAATATTGTATGTCCGACAAAAACGTCCCAAATAATGCATCCTTAACACAACAAACACAGCCGATAAGAAGATCAAATCGAAAACTTAAACCCACAAGTTGTCCATGTTGTTCACATAATAGTGAGACATATTCAACGAGTAAACACAAAAAACGAAAATACAATATCTATAACAAATGGAAATATCGAAATAAGCATGAAGAAAATCCCCAAAAACCAACATCCAACAGAAAACTCGACGACATAGTAGAACACGACACGATAGTAACCCCCCAAAAACACACACCAGATAATACAACAAATATTCCACCAACACCCAAAAATAACTTAGACCAGATAATCACGATACCTACGCAACCACTAAGTGCCCATGATAACCCTTCAAATAAAACACAAGAAATTAACGATCACCACCAAAATACAGCATCAGAAACATCTGACGAAGATATAATAAAGGAAAATTTAGAAGAAAACGTAGAAATAAACTTAATCGAAACAAGAGATAATCTGGAGATAAGAAAAGACAATTATATTTGTTTTATGTCAGCAGATGGTACAGTATCTAGTGACATAGGAAAAAACTTAGCGGAGAAGGGATTATTAAAAAAAATTAATAACCATAACAAATACAAAATAGGTGACATCATAATAACAGGCACACCCAAACGCACTGTTTTTGCTTTAGTAATAAATAAAAATAGTGAAGATGATAATTTGAAGGAAGATAATTTTTACAGAGCATTCGAGAATTTGAAGAATGAAATGCAGAAAACAAACATAAAATCAGCCAGCGTCTCAGAAGGCAAGAGTAATATAGACCATAACGTATGGCCAAAAATAAAACACATAATCCGTAACATATTCAAAGATACCCAAATCAAAATCACTATTTGTAAAGAAAGGATAATTATTCCCACACCAGACATTAGAGAAGCGATAATACGCGAAAATCATGAATCACCAATAGCAGGTCATAAAGGAGTCACAAAAACGTATAATAGAATTAGACAAAAATACTTTTGGAGAGATATGAAAAAACAGGTAGAAAATTTTGTCAGGACATGCTTAAGCTGTCAGAAGAAGAAACTCGTACGCGTTAAAACGAAACAGCCTATGATAATCACCGACACATCAGTGAACGTTTTCGACAAATTGGCACTCGATATTGTCGGCCCATTTGAAGAATCTGAAAATGGTCACAAATACATTATCACAATGCAAGATGACCTATCCAAATACTGCCTTGCAGAACCCATAAAAAATGCAACAGCCGAAGAGATAGCCAAAGCATTAGCCGAAAAATTCATATGCATATATGGCTGCCCAAAAGTGATATTAACAGATCAGGGCGCCGCATTCATAGGAAAACTTATGAAAAAATTAGCAAAAGCATTTAAAATAAACCAAATTAAAACTACAGCATTCCATCCACAATCAAATGGATCATTGGAACGAAGTCACCAAGTCCTCGTTGACTACCTTAAACACTACGTAACTAAGAAAGATTGGGACAAATGGGTATGTTATGCAATGTTTGCTTACAATACAAGCAAACACGAGGGGACGAACCTCACACCATACGAAATTGTGTATGGACAAAAAGCTAGAGAACCGTCAGAATTCCCACGTTTAGACGAAATCCCTATCTACAACGACTATGTAAACGATCTCATCACCAAGAAAATCGAAGTAAGGAAATTCGCAAGACAAAATTTAGAAAAAGCAAAAGAAAAATCAAAGAGATATTATGACCGAAAAATACATAATGTAGAATTTAAAGTAGGCGATAACGTTCTTTTAATAAAAGATCATAAAACAGGCAAACTAGACGACAATTACAAAGGGGAATATAAAGTCACAGAAGTATTCCCTGATAAAAATAATATCGAAATAGAAATTACAAAAAACAAACGGAAAATAGTGCACTGTGACAGAGCTAAACTAGCACATACGCGTGAAACACCAAAAAATATATAAAAGAAACACATGGGTTCTTTACCACGAATGATTCGCGAAATATCTCATATTTATTACCGCCCAAAACTCCATATAAACAAACAAATTGCCATTAATCGTGCACATTCGAAGCCCACCCCTAAAGTTCAGAAGCTCAAATAAGACGAGAAAGAGTAAGTTATAAATGT